>VWZG01002274.1:915942-923442 GCA_013396735.1 Grallaria varia
ATGTTATTTTACTTAGGAAAAAGTCTTTTTTGTACCCTTTTCCATATATATATAAAAAAAAGATAAAATCCTATGTAAATAATAAGTGTTTTCCCTGTAATGAATGTTCCTTTCATTCTGCATTTCTGTGTAATATTGGAAATTGTGTTTTTAGTAGAAGAGGTATTGGATGGAAGCCAACAATTTTTTCTTTTAACTTGATATTTTGGGCTCTGATCTTTGTTAAAACTACAATGGCATGTATCTAGTACAGTCAGAGGTCATTTCTATAGCTACTACCATTTCCTATCATTTCTGGGGAATGTTTGTTTTCAAAACAAAGAATTGGGTTAAAGCTTAAGTATCGTATTTCAGAACATATTTCAAACTGAAATTAAGAATGCTAAAACCTTTCCTTTAAAGGTCAGATGATATTTATTATTATTATAAAAATGATCTGTGATTTATGAATTTAACTTCTCGTAAACCTCCTTTGTAACAGAATATGCAGTCAGAAGCTTAACATTACATTGTTTTCCTTTGACAACGTATCCACGAGACCACTGCAGCTGTTCCTTTACTCACAATAGCAGATTAATTAACACAATCATATGCTGTTGGCTCCTACTCAATGAGTAGGTCTGCAGTGGGATAGATAGGTAAATCCTTTAAATGTGTATGAGATAAAGAATATACTATAGTAGTTTCATAACTAGCCAGTTTTGCTTCTGACTAGTCAGCCCTATCAGCAATGGTTCACTGACTACAGAAGCTGTGAGCTTACATTTCAAAGGCAGCCACACCTATTACAGAGCAATAATGCCTGAATCATTGCAAAACTCAAATATGTAAAAGCACAGGCACGCTCAGAAATCACCATATTTGCTAAAATAACAGGCAATCTGCTTCAAGCAATTTGAGTTTATAGAGAAACCAGGAAAAAGAAGGGACATTTTTGTTGGTTGCTTCTTTTAAAATTAAAAAAAAAAAAACCACAAAGAAAAAGAAAAAAAAGTTCAATTGTTGCTTTCCTTTAATATCTTAATCTGGTCATTATTCACTTTTTACCCACTGTGTATTAGACATACTTGTAAGCAGCGGCCATGGCATCAGTTTTAAGCACCAAAAGAATTTTTCATCCATTTCTCTGTGTGTGCTAATGAACATGTGAGCAGCTAAATCTCCTTTTCCTAAACAAACAGTCATCAGCAGCATGGAAGTATTTATTTGGCAACTTCAGCTGACATTTTAGTGGATGCTAAAACCTTTGTTACCAGTAAGATAACTCCTTTTTATTTTTTATTTATTTCTATTTTATTTTTGTTACGTTCTTAGGGTTTGTTTGTTTGTTTTTTAACTTAAAAGAGAAATATCCTTTGGGGGAAAGAGGTAAGCATCAAATTTAAGAAAATTTCCTCCAGGCTTTCCACTACAATCCATGAGAAAAAAGAATTGTATGCTTTGTTACATCGTTTACACACAAACTGAGAGCACAGCAAACTACTACACTGAAATTGTCTCATTTAAGGGACAAAGAAAACTCATTGTGAGACCTCTTTTCTGAAAAAAGAAAAAAAAGCTAAACCACTTGCTAGTTTAAGTCATTGAAGTCCTTTCTGGTCCATTTTTTAGTGCAGTTGTGGTTATGTCCTTTTACATATTCTATGAGTTTTATGTAAGGGTATAAATATGCATTTTGATCATAATGAAACCTAAAAAGTAGAGAACATGACTGATTTTGAATGGAGGGCTTTGCTTGCAAAGGAACAGCAGCATTAGACTTACAGATGGGAGAAAACCAAGTTCGGAACCTTTTTGTGCAATACAATTGTTGAAAAATAAACGCTTTAATAGCACCCAGCTTTATATCTGTGAGTTCTCCTGAGTACCCAAAGCTGCTGTGTTTGGAGAGGAAGAAAGAGAGCTGGTGAGCTGGCTCCAGTTCACTCGAAGAGGAAAGCAGGGAGATTTTGGGGGAGAGGAGGTGGGTGCAAAATTTCCTAAACTTCTCCCGAGTGCTTTGCTCCTTGCTCTGAGAGTGGAATGCGCTCGCAGGTCTTTCGGAGGTGGTTTCTCTGGCAAAACCCACTGTAGGCAAAGGGGCTGCCGCCTCCAGCCCTCTCCCCTGCGTGCCCCGGGCAGCAGGTTGGTGTCCTGCAGAGCAGCACCAGCAGCTCCTCTCTCGGTGGGTCGGAGGGCCCAGGAGAAGATGGGGCTGCCGGAGTGGGCGAGGGGCTGCCAGGGCAGTGGCAGAGCCCACTGGCTTGGGCTGGCTGGCAGATGGTAACGCTGCTGTCTGTGCTACCAGCGCTTGGTACGGGTGGCGCTCAGCTCACGCCATCCAGCTGCCTCGGTGGATTATAACTTAAAGATGTAGTGGTGTTACCCGACAAAACTTGGAGGGTTATCTCATTATTTAAATAGGAAGGAGAGGTTCAAGAATTTTGGTGGAGGGTATTACTCAACAGATGAGTGTTACTCAACCTTCACACCTTTATTCATTGTATATTTATATTTCCCACTCTCTCTCTCTCTATATATATATCTTCTTAGATTCATTGTACAGATGAGCAGCTGAAATCAAAGGAAATAAGAATCTTATTTTCAGTTGAAAAAGCAGTAGCTGCCAGTAGTGAGCTCTTCTGAACAATCACTTGCTTTTAACCATTCTGCCTAAAGTCACAGGCTTATCTCAGTGCTATGTTGGATCTAGAACAAATGTCTTGACTCTTGATCAGAGAAACAAAAGGCACTGTCTTATACGGTGTCAGTGCTGGGAGCTGCACTCGGGTGTGCTGTGATGTACAGGGTGCATTCCAGTGCCCTGTGGATTGCTCCAGTGCTGTGAGACACAGGTGCTGCAGGAGTTTTTTGAGCAGGCTAGGAAACATGTTTGGCCACTTGTCAGACTAAAGACCATGCCCTGCTTTTCTCAGAAGGAGAATTTTCCATAATTTATTTTGTGTAATTACATTCTTTAAGCCTAAATTGTCCGTGCAGTTTCAATTTGATAGCATTTTTCTTACTCCGTTTTATAACTGTCTGTTGTCTCAGATCCTTCTAAGTAATTGTTGCTTTCTGTCCCTGTGACAGGTGAAGAGGTGCCTGTGTAAACACACCTGCTGCAACCTCTGTCGGACTTTGCATTCTGTTAAGATAAAAGTGTTTAAGTTTACATGAAAATATTAAGCTCTTTGTGAAATTTATCTGAAGATAGACTCAAAAGCTCTCCATCTTCTGTCATCCCAATTCAAATTTAGGATCTGAAAATCTTTCTTCTTTTGGTATTGTCCTTGTCCCCCTTGGTAGTTTCTATGTTTTAAAGTTCTGTCTGAATTTACATTAAAAATTCCTGTTTTCCAAGACTTACATTGAATAGTTACAAATGTCTTTTCCTGTTCTGTGATGCAACAGCAATGTTTTTTGGATGGAACCTCCCAGCAATGGGAATTGCTGCAATAAAGGTTCCGTGAGAAGTTTTTGAGAACAAAGAGGTACTTGATAAAAGCAGAAAAGTGGAAAGCTTAGAAAACAAGGTCATAGACAGGTCCATCAGTTTGTACCTGCACAACAGCCTGTGAATAAGGATTGTAATTTTAATTTTCAAATAAGATGTTCATTTTTGTAGAGTCCACTCTGCAATTATAAGTATTTCATTCAGTGTAACTTTGCAAGTGTCTTGCAATGTGCATTTCTTACAACAGCCTCTATATGGAGTGACACAGTGGTATTGATTTGTGTGATAGCTTCTACCTGTGATGTTTGTCCTTTAGTCTGTCAGGTCATATGTGCTGAAATGAGTTGAACATATGGCTTTAAATATTTAGGTTTACTTTAGTCTCCTTCAAGGTTGTTGTTGATGTCATGGTACTGGAATAGGATTGGGAATAAAATAAAATGAGCTTCTCTTTTCTACAAACTTTTCTGTAAGCCCAGTTAAGTAATGTTGTCTTTGCACAGTCTTTATAGTTTCTGCTGTTCTAAAACACAGATGGGCTTTCTTTGTTGAATGCATTGAGATCTGTGGATAAACATTTGTGCACAAAAGCTAAATGGTGGCAGTGCTGTGGTCTGTGGTGTGCTGAGCTCAGGGAAATGGAGACGAGCCCCACCCCTCTGGTTTTTAATATCTAAACAAGATAGTTGACAATTTCCATTTCAAACTGCATCCAAATAGTATTCTCTGAGTTTGTAGCAGATGAAGTAGTTCCCACTTTATCACCAGTTATCAAAACTTCAATTAACAGTAAATTCATACTGGGAATAATGGAAGTCTTGTACAATTCTTTTCTTCCTCATGGACAGTTATCAGAAGACTTGAGTATGCAAACCTTTCAGCATTCCTTTTGGCCTTTGGATAAGGAGAGTTAGGCTTTTTTAATTTTACTTACCTAAAACATTTCTAATGTACTCTTCTTTTAAATTAAGAAGACTTTATTTAGTTATGAATTAGAGGATTTGGTCAAAAGTATCTTTGAACCCAACTATTGAGAAAGCCCAAAAATACCACTAAAATAAACATGGTATTATTATATGTACT
The DNA here is from genome assembly GCA_013396735.1 of Grallaria varia. Classification (NCBI taxonomy): domain Eukaryota; kingdom Metazoa; phylum Chordata; class Aves; order Passeriformes; family Formicariidae; genus Grallaria; species Grallaria varia. The sequence continues at coordinate 920,462 of VWZG01002274.1, forward strand.
TTTCAAATTGTCCATTTTCCTCAGCTATAACTGTATCCTCAAGCACCAAAAGGCATGTCATACAAACCCATATTTCTTTAGAAATGTGTGGTTAGGATTTTATAAAAGATGACTTTCAGGGGTTGGGTCGTCAGTGGCATCATAGTTAAATTCCCACAAAAAAATGATTAGCCTCTGACATTGACCTTTCTAATAAACTTGCATTTTATCACAACGTTTGTCAGGTGCAGGACAGACTTGTGTTGGTTTACAGGTCTGTCCTTCACCACAATAGCACAGTGCTGCCATGGCAGAATTGCTTCACAGGTACATTGAGTTCCGTGCTTCTGTGTTTGCTGCAATGGATATCTTGAAAAGTAAACAATTTATTTCCTTAACATTACTTTTTCCACTAGAAATAAATATTGAATTTGCTTCTTAAAAGAAAAAGAAACATTAAACCAAACAACACTATTAAATATGAGGTAAGTGTAGACTGAGAATAATTGTTTTGAGTTTAACTTCAGTAATGGAGCTTGAGGTTTGTTGCTTGCTCTGCTCCTGAAAAAGAATTTGTACCTGAAAAACATTCCTGCTTTTTCAGGGTATGTTAACTGTTTTGGTATTAGTTAAGTTTTAATATAAGCTGTTACTTCTTGCAAATTCTACTGCGTTTATGTCCTTAGTTCATCATAGCAATAACAGCATTATTGCTATAAAATATAGTAGAGAACTGCAGTAAAAATTACGGAAACATATTCTACCTTTGAAATTGGATGAGGCTTCTACTGACATCAGCATTAAAGGCCAAACAGAGAAGATATCATTACTGACACAGAGGAACATTTTGCCTTTGTTCATAGTGAGTTATTAGTGAGGCATGCCTTGTACATGTTTCCCCAAAGAGTCCAAAATTTCCAAGTTACTTCCATTCCCAGCCTCTGTGTTCTGAGAACCCCACTGTGTTTAACCCAGGGACTCTTTCACAACTCATGAAGCACATAAGTTTCCCAACACCAAAGGCTGGTCTCGCTGAGCTCTAAGCAAAAACGCAGCTCAGACACCACACTGGGCTGTGACTGGACCATGAAAAGCACCACCCAGTTCTCAGGGTTCGAGATGGAAAACTTTGTTCCCTTCCCATCCCGGTACCATGCTGAGAAATGGACCGAGTTTCTGAGCTTGGACAGGTTTGAAATGAGGAGCTGGTGAAAATGAGATAATTTTGAAGTACTAGAAAGATTTTCTGGTTCTTCTGGTCCAGGTTGCAAACAAGCTGTGCCTGGTGCTTTTCCTGAATGTGTCTGCAAGAAGTTAAACTCCAAGAGCCAGGAAAGAGAGAGAACTGATTTGACAGTCAGTCTCAGGCTTACTGATGGAGGTCAGGGCTGCAGGCCTTCAGCATCAGCTATGATTTTTACTTCAACAAAATTTTTGTTGCATTTTAAGTGCTACTAAAATACATAGGGTTTTTTCTTAATGCATTAGAAGGTTGCTTTATATTTGAAATACTGAGAAATACATACTTTGTTGGAAGTAGATGTTTTTGTGGAGTGAGATAGATGACTGACAAAATAATGCCAATTTCCCCCCCATACAGGGTATATTCCTGAGGTAGCTGGGACTGTAAAACTCATAAGGGATATATAGTGAAAATTAGCAAGGTGACAATTAGCTGGATGAATGCAAAGAAATCCTTTTTTATTAGCTGTTTGGGCATTCTTCTGTTAGTATTTCCATCTCAGGAGCACACAGGGAACTGTTTGATGTGGGCCATGGAAACACGCTGTTTGCATCCACCAGCCTTGCAGAAAGCCATGGGGCAGAGCCGTGTGGATCTGAGGCTTGATGTGCTACACTGCATGGTGGTGCACGGTGCATACTCCAGAAGAGTTTTGTTCAGGTGTCTTAATGGGCTTTGACAGGTTGTTTGTAGCTTAATTTACAAATGAATTTGATTAAAGCGCTCAATGAAAGAGTCTGTATTCAAGTTAGGATTTGAAGTTGTGGTCTACTGAAATGAAATGGAAGCTCCCAAATTAACACCTCTGGAAATACTTGATTATCTTCATAGTTTGGGATTGTTTTCCACCCAGATACTCTGTGAAGTACAAATGAATAAGCTACCCCTTCTGCCACCATTATCAATGACAGGGTTTTTATTTGACTGTAATATTACAGGCATTATCATCAGCCAGAGCATCTCATGCTGAGTTGTACACAGGTCTGGCTCAGTTAGAGCTGGGGGATGAAAAACTGTCTCTGTTCTTTCCATTCCCATTTCTAACCCCCCAAAAGCCTCTCCAGGCTATGAAGGAGCCATGGAGGGAGCAGCAAGGCCACAGGCGTGTGAAGACAGTGCCTGGAGATGTTTATACTCAGCAATAAATGAGTAAGATACTGTGGATTTAACCAGAGGACTGTACTTTTTCTCTTGTGCTGGAACAGATTCCTGGAGCTCTTAGAGTTGCAGCAAGCAGGAACTTAAATGAAGATGAAACCAAGGGCCAGGAGCACGTTTCAATACATATAGGTTTTGTTGGTTTTAATCTTTCCTTGATTCCTGGGGTAAACTCTGTGCTTAAATAATAAAAAAGAAAGCTGGAGAATTAGGAAATAGGAATAGTTCGTCTCTGGCATTAATTTGTCTGAACTGATATAGGTCATACAGGTTTTGACTGAGGCTCTGAACGATATGAAAAGATTTTTGGGAAGTGCTCTTTAGCTGAAATGGTTAAATATTCAGTTCTGTGTTCCTCATTACTTGTGGATTTTCATTTTGTTATAGTAGTGGTCGGCAACAGCTCAGAACCTGATTTGTCAAGACAAGTATGCTCTGCAAACAAATGATTACATTCTATATGAAGGCATTATCACTAAATCTGAAAAGAAAATATTACAGGCAGAAATTACAAGGAGAAGTTTATAAAACAAAGATATCCTTTGGCAGAATATGCTCTTATAATCAAGCTTTTAGCATACCATAGTTTAAAAAAAATAAA
>VWZG01002274.1:928442-949342 GCA_013396735.1 Grallaria varia
AGTTGATGCAAATCTGTTTTGAGAGAAAGCTTTGGTGCCTTTGCAGTGTTGGGGTGCAGGCAGACCCTCCAGAACTGCCGGAGCCGCTGGCGAAGGGAAGGACAGCGCCCTGCCAGGAGGTGAGACGGGGTTGGTGGCTCGGGGCAGTCCCTGGGCTGCTGGGCTGCCACTGCCTCCCAGCCACCTCCCTGGGGCACCCCACCACTGCTCCCTCCAATGGCCGGGCCAAACAAAGCCCCCGACAGCGCCACCCGCGGGTGGGGGGCTTGCCTGCGATGTTGACAGTCAGCTGCTTCCAGCTGGGGTCATGTTGCTGGTCCTGTGCCATCCAAAGACCCTCAGATGTTTAAACATTGGATGGTTAGCAACTTCTGCACCATAGAGGAAAACCAAAGAAAGATCTGTGTATGTACCACCTCATATGTATAATTCTTCTTTGACTGACCTTATGAGGCATATTTTTCAGGGAAAATTTTCAATAGAGCTTACTTATGTAAAGTAAAAAAGATAGAAATCATGCAAAGCATTACCAGAATAAATATAAATGTGTGGAGAATTACTGTGTTTGGGTTTATTTATTGTAATAGCTGTTAACTGTAGAACATACTGCTATTTTGGATCAGTCTTAATTCCAAAAATTGCATCATCATAGGTGGATTATATCTGCATCTCTTTTGAAATAGATGGCAGAATATATTTCTGTGCTGTTTTTCCCTAAAGAAAAATTGAAAGATAAGAGGAATGAGTTTCAAGTAACATTGCAACATTTGGTTGTCAAACTATGAATGGAAATTGCCATCATAGAGACTATGTGTTTACTATCCTACTTCAAAAAACCTGTGTGAAAATGTATCCAAGAAGAAAGGAATTTCTTTTAAAAAAAATCAAATAATATCTTAGCAGAGGAGCAGTGATTCAACATAACTAAAACAAATATTAATTGAAAAGAGCCCTAGAAGACAGAGAGGAAGTGTGTTGCTGTTTGGTGAAGAGCCCTGACTGGAGCAGTGCTGCAGGTGAGGGACTATCCAGCAGTTCTTTTCTGGAATGCAGTTCTGCTGCTCTGAAACACTCATCGGTGTCCTGTCTGGTACCTGAGCTGCCTTTCTGAAGCTGCATCTTCCCATCTTTGTTTATTTTAAATGCACAGTGCTACTCTCCTGCAGTTTTATGACAAAAGAATGGCAGCAGCAGAGAGTTACTGACAGTAAAGCAGTGGCAGGTTTTGTTTGTCCACCCTTTTTTATAACATTTCAGCATGTACCAGCAAACTCCACGGCCCAATAGTCAACAGGATCTCTTTTTTGAAACAAGTATTTGTGACCCTCCTGACAGGGCATGTATTTGTAGTGAGATACCACAGATTTTGTAGCCAGAAAAGAATCAGTATTGGTAAAATTGTTGAAATTATTTAAGTTTCATTTGACCAGTTTATGCTGCCATTCACCTTTTCTCAACCCCACTTATGACTTTGTTAGGTTGGCCAGTCCCACTGTAGATAGCTTTCAAATGGAATCGGTCGCAAGCCAGTCTGTTATGTACCCAATTCTGCGTGGGCTTGCCAGGCTATTGGAGTGGCTCCCACTAGCACCATCCTGAAAAGGCATGGAAACATGTGTCTCCACAAATGCAGGAGCCTGCATTCTCCGAGTTTAAATTGGTCTGTCCTCCGAGATGGTCCTCGTTGCATAGCATCCCAATGTGAGCTAGTAATCGGCCAAAATTAGCACCTGAAGACTCTCTGACGTGCAGGGGAGCAGTTTGGTTCTAAACAATCTCTGTAGTTATCCTGATGCATTTGTTCACGTTTTGTCATATTTATGGATGCATTTTGGACACACAGTTCATAGGCTGTTCTGTTACAGCAGAGGGAGATGTTGAAAGTTTCCTATCTGTACAAGGGGTTTATCTGGTCTGGTTCGTGTTTTCATCCCAAATACTGCATGTAATTTTGCTACTACTCAGAATAGTGAAAATTTGAGGAAAACCTGATCTTCTTCCATATGATGTGTAATTATTCAAGATGTACGTGTGAAACTTCTGTCTCTTCTAAATGTGGCTCATGTCTGTCATCCCGTGGCTCTAAGATGTGCTTAAATAAGTACGTCCACTTTGAAAGACATGTAATTTTCTATGAAGGCAGTGTTACTCTGTGAAGGTCAGGTTTCCCCTATTCTTCTTCCCAGCACAGATCTCCTTTCCTGCATATCTAGCCTTTCTGAGGTCAGGTTTCCTTCTGTCAGCATTTAATATCATGTGAGCATTATCAACCTGGCAATTCCATGTTGGTGGGTGTTGCCCGATGGTTCCAGGGTGGTCATTCCTTCTGATGCTGACCAGAAAGGATGCAAAACATGGTAAAGCCATTCACAGTGATGGGAAGCAAAAACTGACAAGGGCAGAAGCCTCTAATGGCTGTGCTTTGTTAGGAGGGCATTAAGCACCTGCTGCTCCTCTGGGATGTGTGGGGGAATGGGTGTCTCCAGGAATCTGAAATCAGGATGGTTCACCGCAGCATTACTTTTTTCTTGCTGTCTGCTGTGAGATTCAAGAAGTTCTTTGAAACACTGTGGTACAGAAGGCTAAGAGCTGACTCTGTTAGTGTTTTGTTTTCTTATCCTTAGCTGCTTACTGCAGAGAGTTTTGTTTACAGAAACTGAGCCTGTGAATTCATATTTCAGACAGTGCTATATGCTTTTGATTGTCTGCAAGAGGAAAACTCGGTCCCAGGTGCCCTCAACCGATCCCAACTATCTGTGTGCATTTCCCATCGTGTCTTACAATTTCAGGCCTGGGATGGATTTCATTGCATCCTTGTCTGCAGATTTTTGCAGCCAGATGTGTTTCCTGTACCTTCCCGCACACTGACCATAATTCAGAGGATGATCTGAATATTTCCAGAATGTTTTGGTGCATTTCTGTTTTCCAAGATGGTCAGTAGTTTAAGCCTGGCCCTCACAGACATGGCACAGGAGCTTGGACATTTTGGCTGAATTTCTGTCGATGTTCATGAGGTAGAGGAGCAGCAGCTGCTGCGCTGGTAACAGAAAGAGAGAAAGACTAATTCCAGGGCAAGGCAGCTTTCAAAGGCAAGTGAGAATCATGTGACTGTATGTGTATAATTTAAAAGAAAAAGAAAAAAGCTAGAACTTCAGCACAGCCTGTCTCTCCAGTATATGAGAAGTGAAGCAAATGAATATGGCCTTGAATACACTTTTTAATTTTTCAACACTGTATTTTGCCAACTTTAGTTCACTCTGTTGACTGTTCAGTCAGACCGTTTTTAAATTAAAAAGGAATACATGGTTGAATTATTTATTAAACAAAAGGTGCTTCCGTGCATGCAGACTACCTGGGTTTTGAATTTCTTTTGCTGTTGGAGTTTGAAGAAAGTGCATTGCTAATAAGTTAAGAGATGGAACAACCCTCGTTCTTCTAAAATAAGTCTTTCTCTGTCTCTGAGGCAGACAGTAAACTAACTTGTGTCTGTCCAGCCAGAGAAGAATGTCTGATTTCATTCGAATGTCTGATCTTCATTCGAATGTCTAATTTTGACCTTAGTATGAAGTTTTTCCTCAGTTTGCTAGGCTCCATCGAGACAAAATGTTATTCATTTCTGGTAGAGAAATGTGCTTGCAAGTTAAGCAAATCTGGATTATATCCAAATTTTATAGATGCTCGTGATGGGTTGAAATATGTATTTACTGGTGAATTAATGTGGAGGAACTGCAAATAAGTGGAAGAAGGCTTGCGAAAACTTTGTACCGTGTTACCTTCAGCCTGTGTGCTCCTGGAGGTAACCAGTTCACCTTGGGGTGACAAGCACCTTGTACAGTGACCTTTGCTTTGCTCAGTCCCTGTTACAGCCTCTGTGTTGGTGTTCCAGACTGGTGCACAGCCAGTGTTTCTTGGATTGTTGGAGAAACTTGTATTGTTGCCTTCCAAGTGCCTGAACTTTACTTGCCTGCTTCTCCAGAAGTAAACAGTCCATGGCTTTGGACTAGGCTCTCTGGGCTTCAGAGTCCTGTGGCTGATGGTTGCAGGGCAAACCCCGTCGTGCTGGGCAGCTTGGGGTGGGGGGTCTTCCATCAGTCAGGGAGCTGTGCTCTCCCTAGCTTGCTTGAAAGGCTGTTATACCTGATGTTGAAAAAGGAATTAACTCATTGTCTCGGAGAGAACATCTGTCCAAGAGGTTGCTATTTCTCATCACTTGATGTGGGACTTAACCCTCGGGGATGATGGTGATGCTCTGCAACAGGCTGGCCTTGGCAGCACAGAGGCTTTAGGGAGAGGCTGATGAGACCTGGCGGGACCCCGAGGAGCTCCCAGTGCCCCCAGTGCGGGAGGCTGGTGGTGAGCCTGGAGCTGCTCTGTGCGACGAGAGCAGTGAGCAGAGCGAGTGGCTGGGCACACCCTGGCTGTGATAGCTACAGATGGAGACCTAAAAGATTGCAGGGCCACAGTCCAACACCAGCACATGTAAAATAAGGCTCAGGATTTAGATAACTCTGTTCCAGCATACTGACGTGCATGGCCACAGTCCAACTCCAACACATGCAAAATTAGTTTCAGGATCATTCCAGCATACTGAAGCCTATGCCTAAACCAGTTATTGCCACAAGCTCGGCTAAATCAGAGGAGAAAATTCAAAATAGTGGGTTTTTTGTGTTTTTTTTTTTTTTTTTGAAACTGGGATAGTTCAGATGAACAAATTTATATTTTCATAGCAGAAAAGGAAAATGGGATTATTGATGTATCAGCTCCATAGGCAGCATTTCATATTTGATAGCCCACAAATAGCATGTTATAGTATCAGTGTACTTTAAGGCTATTTTACAGAACATGGATATGAGTTGACCTAGCAATGTACTTTTTTAGACACATCATTAGTATGAAACAAATAGTGAGTCCCTTCAGGTAATATTGTGTTCTCGGGATGTCCACAATACACTCTTAAACCAATGGGGGAAAAACCCCATACTGAGCAGTTAAGGCATCTTTTCTCAAGATTCAAAGTAATAAATTTAATAAATATTTTTCTGTTATAGCAAAAATCATGTAATTAACATATTTTATTTATAGAAAAAAAGGTGCCAGTAAAATAGATTCAGCAGTTCAGAGTTGCTTGTATTTCTTCAAATACAGATCATTTTTTGTGAAATGGGAAAAGAGAAGCTGGAAGTTCTACTCCAGTGGCAGGTCCCAAAGAATTTAATGGGAGAAAAATTATTTACAGAAGCATTTGTATTAGCTCATAGTGGTAATTTAACTTAAAGGGAGCACTGGAAATTTAAAAGAATGAAAATACAGATACTGGAAAGTCTCTCATATCATAGTCCAAAAGTTGTAACACACACCATGACATTATTCACTCTTTAGAGACTCTGTCAGCACCTCTGTAATCAGTAATCTGTAAATGGAATGACAGTCTTTAATTCTTTCTCATTTTGTTGAGGGGAAAATTAGTAATTTAACTACCTGTACAGTTGCTTTTAGGTGACTGATTCTTTTGTTGGTTTCTTTCTTACCGGTATCTACAGAGAGATGCTCCTGTGACATTTTTAATAATTTACATTTTTCTTTATTAGAATGAGTTTTTATAAAATCTGATGACCTGCAATTGGCACTTCTGTGCTGATTTTGCCACCCTGTGATAAGATAATAATAATGAAAAGGGGTTTTCTTAAACAATGGTATGCAAGAACTTATCCAGTGATACCGGATAGCCTGAGAGCCACTTAGAGTGTAGACAAGTCTGGGATTCTGACTTGAAAAATAAATATTTGTTTGGTTTTTGGATTTGTTTAAACCCAGCAAGTCAGGGTGGAACTTGTCGAGTGTAATTATTAAATATTTCCATACAAGTACTCAAAAGATTTTAAAATATATTAATGGATTTTGAAAACTATATGGAGGTGGGTGTTAGTTTTGCCTTTTAGAATCTCACAGACTGCATTATCAGGCACATGAGAAGAATCTCGAGAAAATAAGTTCAGTAGCACTTCCTTCCACCCAAACTCATCATCTTTCATAGGGTTTACTGAGACCATCCTGGATTTTCTTCATAGTGTAGCCTGTACACTGTACGAAGTGGTTCTGTTTGTCCCACGTGAGTGTTAGGAACAAGACAGAGGTCATAATGAAGCACGTCTTACCTGGTGGTTTATAGGTATGTTGAGACTCTAACATGTGGAAGGAGCAGGGAAAGTATGGAAGCAAGAAGAAGGCAATATTTTCATTCACAGAAGTCCAGTTAATGGTTATTTTAGTTGATTAACTAGCAACTTCATTTTCTCCCTCATGAAATTGCCTCCACAGATCCTTACTTCTGGAGCTTAATCAGCAGTAGCAATCCATCCCAGGAGTGGGAGATCAGGAGTACTTAATTAAAGAGGGACTGTAAGGCAACTCTCCCAAATTGGATATCTGATCTAGCCTTGGCATCAGGAGAGCAATGCTAGGTAAAAGTGTCTATCAAGCTCCATGTAGCCACTCTGCAAATCTCAGAGATGGGAATATGATGCAGACAGCCTGTAGAAGCTGCTATAACCTGAGTAGTATGGGTTTTAAGGCCATCTGGTAGCTCAACACCTGCCTACAAATAACACATACAAATCCAAAAGACGGTCCAGTTGGATAGCTGCTCCGCTTAGATTCCCCACTGGAATTTTCTCCAAAAGCAGTAAACAATCTGTATGAAGTTTGGAAAGACCTCTCTGGTCAAGAATCAGGTGCCCATTCCAAATTTATGTGATAGGATCAAAGCTAACACAGGTGAGTCAAGGGTTTGGGCAAGGAAACTATTCAGACAGACTTACATGAGAATCACAGTCTGCTGTTGGCACAAACATTTGGGAAAACTGCAGAATATTCTAAGCTTTTTTAAGAAAGGGAGGAGAATACCACAGAAAGTATGTCACATGGCAGGTCTGAGAGCTAACATTGCTATCAGAATTAGAAATGGACACCGAAGTACATTTTGAGGATAGATGGCAAAGAACACTGGAAAAATACGAAGGAAAGATCCATGAGTATATATTTAAGCCCAACTTCTCTGATTCAAAAGGTATCAGCTTTGCTTGTGAAAATACACATTCTGGACAAAAAGGTGCAATAGGGTGTTCTGGCAGTTGGGATGTGCTCTTCTGAAGAAAGCAAGGACTAGCACAAGCTAGATAAATGACATTCTAATAAATGGCAAAGAACATCCAGTCCTAAAGTATCCACTTTTCCTGGGGAAAGATTATACAAATTTAGTGCAATTTCATGAACCTTATCTGGGCAACTCGATGATTTGGAGTCTAACATGCTTTGATCTACACAGTCAAATTAAGGAAGTGGGGTTTCAAAGCCATAATTTTGGAGGGGCAGATCTGAAAAGCCAGTGGAGGAGTCCTGCGTGTGAAGAGCTTAGGAAAGAAGATTTTTGCATCCTGCAGTTTTGAAGCAAAACGGCAGAAATGGTGTTAGAGGGAACAATGTCGTGATCCATGATCATGTGCAAGCTCAGCTCTCGTGAGGTAGCTGGAGGTTCCAGGATCTAGTAGGGATACCATTAAAATGAAGATTATTTAACCAATAACAAGCACTCTCATGGCTACGGTCTGTGACTTTCTGTTGTTCCCTGAATTCATTGAAGGACGGTGCACAGGTTTGCCTGCATAAATTGCAACCTATACCCTTTAATTATATAGTTTGTGGATGTGTGTGTGTTATTTTAGAATGGCCTTAGAAGTCATGAGCACTGGAAGAGAGGGCAGAAGTTTGACATGCCTGGATGTACATATATAAAAAAAAAAAGAAAGTCTGTAGCATTGCTTTCAGTTTCAATTCAATGCAATTTTATCAAAACTTATATTTTCATAATATCCTGACTTAAATCGAAGTGTTGAAGTTACTTTGAGTTCAGTAGGGCTGGAGAGGTATGCAGTAGTGAGGTTCAAGTTTGAAGCTTACTTTATTCTCGTGCTGAGCTAAGAATATGTGTGATGGTTTGCAGGATGTTATTTAACAGTAATCTTCTTGAGACATGAGCAGCATTCCATTGATTTTCTGCAACTGAACTTGGTATTGATGATTAATAAAATAGTAAATACAGAAAATGAACTATTTTGTGTTTTATTAACAATTTGCATTTCATGTAGTATTTCAGTTTAAATAAGTATAAAATCATACCCTCGAATGGTAAGATGTAATTGCTGATCATGTATCTCTTTGTTCCAGACACTTTTATAAAAGTGTATGTATTATGTATGATGTGACCTTCAAATGTCATGAATGCGTTGTGCAATAAACTGTCAATATTTGTGGCTATAAGGTACTAGATGACTTTTACAGTAATTGGAACAGCTTTATTAAAAGCTTGGATCACTCAGCTGGTTAAAGACACAGGCCAATGTTCATCTGGGAGTTTTCTTCTGCCAACTGTTAAATGAAAGATATTGCAAGGTGCTTATGATGTCTTCTTTCTTTGTGTAAATATATATATATATATAAAGAGATACAGTTAATGAGAGTTTGTACAAAACGTATTCTCTCAAAAAATATTTTTTAACATGTTTAATTTTTCGGTCAAAACTGAACTCTGCCAGTTAATGGCAGGTAACTAACCCTGGTTTGTAAGTTCTAAATCTGATTTTCTATGTCTTTTGGTCACACAAGGAAGGAGGCAGCTAAAATGATGTAGTCAGAAACTGTGTTTGAACTTTGATTATCTTAAAAGTAAGACTGCTAAGAACTCCAAAACAATAACTCTGTAGGGAATTTGACTGAAATGAAAAAAGAGGATAAGAAATATTTGGTGATGAACAAAAGCTTAATTTTGGTTAAGTGTCTGTTAATGTCTCTTTGTGCTGTATATCCAGACTTTTGCCTGTGTCTCAGAATACGTACTACCATGAAAAGCATTAAGATATATCAACACTGCATCCGTGCAGTATTGTCATGCAAGGCGTTTTGAACCCATGGGGTGTTAAAACACCAATCCTGAAGTGTGTCATTTATGGGCTTGAGGTGTGTGTGCAGCTCCCAAGTCACCAGCCCACCAGTTCCTAGGAAATTGCTTCCAATATTTTGACTCTCTCCCGCTTGTGCTTGGAATAACCCCATCTCCCCCCAGCAGCCCAGGGCATTGGCTGTGACTGGCACTCACCCACTTCTGCGTGTTGCAAGTCTTCCCTCATCTAAATGGCTCTGGGCATTTTCCTTCGGTTTAATTTAGTCTGGATTTTAAATTCAACTCTGCCATTGCACTAATTGTTAGCAGTGGCAGGGCAGTTTGTTCCTGTTGTTTGCCTGTGTGGGTCAGAGGGCTGAGGGGGACTTCTGATGTCAGAAGTGGTATCTTTTTATTTACCAGTGGAACCTTTGTATAATCTTTATTTCTAATAATACAAACAATGTGAATGCTGCTTTCTCACTGGTAGGCCTCCTTTCCAATTCTCTTCTAAAATAGCTCTCTGTTTAAACAAATTCTCTGCCAATCCATAGTAACAGTTTAAGATTCCCATATATGGTCATTATAAAACCTAAATCCTTGATGAAACAATAGAGACACCAAGTTGTTCCTGACCTAAGACATTAGTAACTCTTTCCGGAGGCCTAAAATATAACTGTGATATTTAGTAATATTAGAAGCTTTCATTTTAAGCCACGAACTTCACTAGCAAAAAAGTGTAGTGACATCTGCTAATAGGGTTCTAGTTCCAAATTATGAGCACAGGGCCAGATCCTGTTCTGATTTACATCTAATTGAAGCTACTTCAGGTAGCTGGAAAAATATGATTCATTATATCCCTAATTATATTCCTATTTTCCACTATTTTCAGTATTATTAAAGCTTTCTCTAAGGAATAGGCAGGAAAGGTAATGCATGTTTTCCCAGAAACTTTGCATATCCCGTGTTGCTTCCCGGGGAATGAGGTGGTTGAGGCCAGGCATACTTACATAAAGGTGACAGCAGTGACAGGATTAACACACTGAGTATCTTCTAAGTCCCTTCTTGCCATTAGGTTTCCTGCCACAAGATGGGCTAATCTGAGTGGTTTTATAGGTCATCAAAAAATAGCTGTGGTCACTACCACTTCTCGTGGTCCCATGTTTCATTAACTTCTACAGGCAGTTCCGAGGAACTACAAATATTTTGAATTTCAGAAATATATGAAAACCTGGAATTACGTGCAGCTTTCAAGGCTTCTGGCCACATTTTCAAAGGTTTCTTTGATAGTGTTGAAAATTGTGCAAGAGCAAACACATCCTTCTAGGTCTGATTACCTATTTTGTGAGTTGATTACCTTTTCCATGTGATTGCCTGTTTTTGGCTAATTTGGCAAACCTTGTGTCGACAAATTCCAACTGACTTCACTAATGATTTGGTCTGCATGAGGACTGCAATTTAGCTCCTTTGAACATGAAAGCACCTCTTTGTGAATTTCTGTACGTTCACATGCATACGGCAAATAAATACTCTGGTGAAATTTATGGGACATGTATGTAGATGTTCCTTTCAAAATTTGGCTGCTAACATGACTGAAGTTAGCTGTTGCCTAACCAAGTGAAAACAGGTTTCTTTTTACAAAAGCAATCCATCCTTTTCTAATCATGTTTATAGACTCATCCCAGACAGGTGGACCAGTTGTACAGAATATATATGGAAATGGCAGAGAAATTGGTTTTTTTGCTTGTCGTATGTCTGCCTAGACAGCTTCTGCTTTGAGTGCACACGTTCACTGTCTACCTCAGTTTGCCTTCTCTTTTCTAGCAATATCCACTGAAGTTGGCATTTTGCCTCTGTGACATCTGTATGTGTGTGCTGAGGGCACCGCCTGCCCTGGCTCGTTTCTGGGTAGATCCTTTCTGATACCTACCGAGATACCTGCTGTAAAAAAGGACTCGCTGGTGTCTGTCTCACTTTCTCTTAGCCTTGTACTGTTAAAAGTGCTACTGGCTCAAAACTATCTGTGGGTATGACCTGTCTCTGTGGAATCTTCCTCTCCAGGCCTGGGGATGATGTGAAAGCAGCCTGTAGCACTTCGTGAGCCATCTCCATGCCACCATGGAGTGGTGGGTTTTAGTACCTCATCTCCAGAGAAGTGGGCATCTGTCTGAAGAAGGGCAAACCTTCAAATACTGGTCTTATGAATTGTCATGTTTTAATGTCAGCCTGCATGGCAAATATCTTTGCTCATAATTTGGCCAAATTGACTCTTTGGTGATGCAGCTAATTGCCACCTTCCGATGCGGATGTTGAAGTGAACTTTCTTTCCTTGCATTTATCCCATGAAAACGTGTGCACAGCCAGTTATTAGGTGTACCTGAATCATGGTGTGTCGTCAAGCGATGTCCCTGTGATACCCCCCAGAAGGTGCTTGGTGTCTGAATTCCTCTGTGCCATGGGGCAGTGTCTGCCTGCCCGGCAGGTACAGCGCCTGGAGCACCTGGAGGACCCACAGCTGTTCCTTCTCCTTATTCTGGCACAAAGGCCAATTTTCTGTGTAGAACTGAATGTTGCTTTTTGCACTTCTGTCCATGACTTTTGTTGTGAACAGTCACTTCCGAAGTGAAAAGAAAGTTCAGTGAGAGTAAGTTCAGGGACAAGGCTCGGAAGACTTACATCAGCATTTACATCCATACCATACTTTATACTCTGTTCTGCTATTTCCTGCATTTGAATCAGGAAAGGTTGGGATGGGCAGGAAGACATTCAGGACGTCGACCTGCCTATAATGGAAGTAGATAGTAAAAAAAAAAGGCAGTTTAATCCCGTGTGCATTGAGTGCACATCATATAGACCACATAACTCAGTGAACCACAATGGCTGTAAGACAAGTAACTGTTCTCTTTCCTTCCTGATCTTTTATCCTCGGAATTGAGAAGCCCAAAACCCATAGCTCAAATCCTGAGTAAACCATAAATTAAATTAATTTGTGGATGCTAATCCCAGTTCTGCAGATCCTTAAAACATTACTACATTTTTGCACAATTTAACAGACCTGATATTTTCTGCTTGTGAGGGGGCTCTCGATAGCAGGAGAAAGGGGACATCAGGGTTGTAGGATACATGATTATTGCTAGAGCTGAAGATTTGTTGTTCCCCACATGTTGTTGGCATAGTCTGTATTCACTAGTTTGCTTCTTTGCTTTTTTTCTTGCTGATCTCTTCTCCTTTTTCTGTGTCACTTTTTTCACCCTTCTTTTTCCATAAATTGCCTCTAAGAGGCTTGGTATAAGAAAACCTCGTTAGCAGAGTCAGTGAGACTTAAACACATTTTAAAGTTAAGCATGTTTTAAACTTAAGTGCCTTGACCAATAGGTGCAATGTGCCAAACTGGGGCCCTAGTGAGAGAGAAGCCGGGGCAGCGTTTGATGGGAAGGGTCGGCAGCCTTGAACGTATCTTTTCATTGTTTGAAATAAAAGAACTTGGATGTAAAGCTGCTCATTCAGGTAGCGATGGCCTCCAGCACTTCGGTGGGCTTTGTAGGCAGAGGAATTCTAAAGAAAACCCCTCAGCCCAGCTTTAAAGTCTTAGGAATGCTTTCACTGTGGGAAGAAAAATTCTTCAAGGTAAGGCCCCTGTTGGAGCAAAGCCTTTGGAGCTATCTACTGTATGTCTACTTAAAGCTAAAAGAAAACTCTTCAGACCACCCACATCTTTCTTTGCTTCATTGTTGTTTTCAGTTTGCTTTTTCAGAGGGATTAGTGCTAGAGTAAACTCCTTCGTCTCGCTGCCTTGAAAAAATTCAATTTTGTGTAAAGTGAAAATTACACTCTTAAATCTGCAAAGCGAGCTGTTCATCTTACAAATTTATTCTTTTTTATTGGGCCACACATATTCTAGATAGAAAGATAAAAGGCAAATGGATAACAGGCCATCATTTAGAGTGACATATAGCAAAACATAACTAGTAGACTTATCCAGTGAATTCCTCCTGAGTGGCTTGTTAACTTTATCTATATATTTATCTATAATGCTCATGTAGTATTTACTGAAAACCAAAATAAAATCCTGCATTTTATTATCATGCATTCTGCATTTTGCTCTTCAGAAAAATCTTTTTGCACTCAGGAATTCATTTTTTCCCCAAAGCAGCTTAAACCATAATTATATACAACTTCTGAGGAGACAAAAAGGAGAAAATCTAAACTCTATAGGGATGTTGGAATTATAGACTAGCACCTATGTATGTTTTCCTGGACTCACGAAGACAAAATAAACTCCTGCAATATGCCACTTTATGTACGTGAAGATAATTTGAAATTACTTTTACTAGCTTTCTAACTCAAATATTATGCTTTCACTCTGCAGTCTAAGAACACTCAGAAAATGTTAAACAAGTGTGAAAACTATCAGATTTGCCTTTTGAAAACTAGTAATAGCTTGGTTACATACATGACTAAGATAAGCATTTATATGTATATATTAATCACTCTATCATCTCCTGCTCTCAGCTTTAAGCAAGATAGTTTAAAGGAACTATTTTATAATGGATACTGTTTTATAATACATACTGTTAGTGTTACCTTTTTCAGAAAAGTGGTATTTGGGTCTCTGCTACTGTGAGAATAGATTTTATTAGAGCCAAATGTTTAAGTCTTTCTTATGTCCCATTACTTCCATTTAAAAGGCAATGCTGTGCAAACTTCACAGTGTTTCCTGACAGCTTTAGTTACATATCAAATGGGCAAAGACAGAACGTTTTCAGTCAGTAGTTTATGGCTGAAATAATCAAGACTCTGCATGCAGGTTTTAACTATGTGCTCTCCACCTCAATCTAAGGCAGACAGCTCAGCTTTTGCAGCGGGGTGTGATGGTGTGTCCGTGTGTACTGCACCTGACATGCCAGTAGCACCAGTCTGGTTCAGAATTTCAACATTTGCCATGGTTCTTTTTGGTGAAATCATAAATTGATACATATATGTGATATGATGCTGTAAGTACCAGATGATAGATGAGTCTTGAGTGGTTTGGATGATGACTTTTTTAAAATGCCCGACATTTTTGCAATTTTTATGTCAATCTTTTTTAAGTTATTTTGTTCCTAGCCTGCTTGGATAAAAGCAGCTTATTCAAGATGGCTGAAAATTACTGTTTCTTTATATCAGGAGAGAGGAGAGGTGTCCTGGAGTCTCACCCACTGTATTGTGATGCAAAGAATACGTGTGCTGAAGGGGGAAATGCAGAAGCTGCGGGTGAGAGGGAGAAGGAATTCCCCCTCCCCTGACCAATTTTTTCATTGCTTGTCCCATGATATGAGGTCACTCACAAGTTTGTCTGTTGTAATTTCAATGCTGAAATGTTGCAGAAGGAGGTTGGTTAGTTTGTGTGTAGACATCATCACTGTTGTTGGACGCTCTTGTCACTGCAATTCTGTTGTTTTCGTAGGCTTTAATACACCGGTGAAAACTTTTTCCCTCTAAAAGCATACAGATTTTCACAATACTTAAATAGATTCAACAAAACAACAATCTCAAACTTTTGGGGAAAAATTAATAGGAATGAAGCAAACGAAGAAATCAAACCAGCTGCTGACACAGCTGTTTCTTTTCTTGTATAATTCAGTTCAATATAAAGGTACCATATGCTGCTTAAAATGATGATAGGAAAGATGAAATAATTTAAGACAATAACAAGAAAATACATGAATTGTCAGCATTCTGTCAGATTTAAAGAATGAAATAGACAGGTGTAGTATTGACATGTTTAACTTTGTGTTGTGTTAGCAGTTTTAGTGAGAACAACTTCTGACATGTGCTGAAGTGATGTGAGAACATTTCTGTGTTGCAGACATTGGAGAAGAAGCTGGGAGATCTGTAGGAGTCCAGCAGCCAGCTTTACTGAGAGACAGGAGCCTTGGTTCTGCCATGAAAGACTGCCCATATTGTGGAAAAACTTTCAGAACATCCCATCACTTAAAGGTCCACTTGAGAATACACACAGGTGAGAGGAACAAGTGAGCGGAGCACTGTGGACACATGCTGTGTGTGTGTTGGGGGGGTGACCATCACATGTGGAGAGGAGCCTTCATTCCCAGGGTAGATTTGGACTTATTAGTTGGAGAAAGTCTTTTGAGAAAGATGTATGACGGTCTTAAATAAAAGCACAAGGAATGTGTTGTTGGATAAAGACCCCTTTAATAGAATCATCTTTTCCCAGTTGAGGTTATTTCTGTCTCCTTCCCTGCTTCATCACTGTTTCCTTCAATTACCCTTGTCCTTCAATAGGCATAAGCCTATTGGTTTCAGACTTAGTTATACCAACTGCTTCAAAGGCCTTCCTTAGCATCTGCTTAGGGATTCTGTATGTTTTTCTCAGTTACTATTTTTGTTCCATTTAGCATGCTCATTTTTAACCTCTCGCTGTTCATATGGATACATCAGCCTCATGGATCTGCTTTTTTTTCCCCACTAGAATTCACACAACTAAGTACTTGTAAGTAGTAAAACTTATCATGCTTTGCACCGTGATGAAACTTAATGTATTTACTTCAGTAACAATCACAGCATTTCTGCCCTACAGAGGTTTGCTCCTGGTCTGGATGCATACAGTATTTTGGTATGTCTCTCACTGGGAGGACTGCTCTCAGTACTAGTAAACTATAGCCACTCACTCCATTTAAATGACAATGTCTTGTCTGTCTAAAAGTACATGTGTGCATGGTAAGGTTCATGCAGAGACACGGTATGTATTTAAGAAGACTTCCTCTGTCTGTAATTAAAATCTGATGTGCAGTGTTGAAATCCTCAGGTCTTGTTGACATCACTTGAAATTCTGTGTATGGCCAATATGATACTGTTTTCTTCCAAGTGTTAATCATACTTTTGGAGACTGTGCAAAACTGGAGAATTGCGATACTTCTTTTTGGAAACAGACATAATGGGTCCCATAATTACAATGCATAATTTCCTTTAAATTTTTTTTTATATGTAATTTCAGAATTTTACTACTGCTTTTCTAATAGAAGGGTAAAATAATTGCATGAAGAAATACATTGCAGTTGCACCTCCTACTTGAATAACCTCCCTTTTAACTCTTGTTTCACTGAAGTACCAGATAGGCTGTATTTTCCTCCCTTCCCAAAATTAGCAGTCATGTTTCTCCCATGTACTTGCACAGATCTACTACTTAATGTTGGGTTTGAGAATGTGAGACCTGATTTTGGAAAATTAAAAATGAAAATTATTTAAAGAAAAAATTGTCATTGTTGAGATGGGAAATTTTTTTCACTGTATTTTTGTTCTCCTCTCTTTGCATTTTGGAGGAGGAGTATGGCACACCTGTTTGATCTGAATTTTAAAATTTGGCACCCTCATGTAGTTTTGCCTGATTGGATTGCAAACCATTTAGGGCAGGAATATTCTTTTTTGTGTGTTGGACTTTGTGGGGGGAAAAAAGAAGAAACACAGTGAAAACCCTATTTTTGTGTTTTCCAAAGTAGTAAAAGTAAGAAAATTGTAGTTATTTTATCCAAAAACAATTGTATAACTAGAGAGTTTAAAGAATGACATTTTTGCTGTTGGAGATTCAAGGAAAAATTTTTTAAAATAACCTGAGGTTACTCATCTCTTCATTTTGTTTTATTATATAGTGTTCACTTTCTTCTTATGTTAAAGATGGCAGTGATTACACATTTTGTATTTGTGCCTTAGAACTAATGGAAAGTAAATTAATTACAATGGAAATATTCCATAAAACTTGCGTATTAAAGCTGACTAAACAAAATTAAAATAAGAAAAAACCAAATTGTATACAATATAACAAAATAAGGAAAAAAGAATCTATTGAAAAAACACTTGCAGTATATTTTAAAATCACAATTTTAAAATGGATAAAGATCAATTTTCGTTAGTTTGAGAACAAAGTATTTGTAAATGATGAAAAGAGTATGTTTAAGTGAAGCAATGTTTTACATATTGGAAATAATCCTAATAAATAATATTAAATTGTAAATTGGCAAATTACTAGAGTTATTAAATAAAAATTAAGTTGTTTTGCAGTGAATGGAAATAATGTAAGAGATACCAGTTATTAAACAAATATTTGTTAGCTCATATTTATCAGGGATAGTTTTTTTTATGTCCCACTCTGTCTTTATTAAATGCCTGGATCATATAACTGACTGATAAAAAACACTTTACTGTATTTCTCCACTACATTAACTCAATTACTGTTCTTGCTCTCGCAGCACCTGTTTGTTAGCGATGAGCTCAAGCAGCTCAGCAGAAGTCGGGTTCCTTCGAACATCTGTGTGTTTGGAGGCACACGACTGGTTGGTTTGGTGCACGTGCCAAGACGAGACCCAAGGTCTGATCCAGCCAGGAGGTGCTTTTGTGGCAGTTGGCCCAAAAGAGCTAGAGAAGCAGCTTAATCCTCCACAAGATTAGGAAGCTCTGCTCTGGTCTTGAGGAATTCGCTTGTGGCTTTGGTGGCTTCTTTTTCCCATTGGATATTCCGTGGGTGCAGCCTTCTCCAAACTGAGACTCCCTTTCTGTGCAGTTTGCTATCACCTAATAGGCTTCTGAAGGAAAAAAACCAAACATATCAGTTTTATTTAGCACGCTGAGTTGTGTCCCAACACACAACTGTAGAGGATTTTTCTTATCTAACTCAATGATATTCAGCCAGGAAGAGCTTTAAGGGGAAAGATGTAAGATATGATTTCTGATTGCTCCCATATGATAAGAAGAAAGGGGCATAATTATGTGAAATCAGTTTCTCCTCTTTCTTGCTCTAAAAAAAGTTGATGGATGAGATGGTGCCCTGGGACAACCCTGAAAGAAGAGAGGAAGGACTTTCAGGCCAAAATGCTTCAGAGCCGTGGGGCTTAGGGGGCACAGACAGGGCTTTTCTAGCCCTCTTGGATGAGCTCTTAATGCTGATTAGTGGACAGGGATGGGCTGTGGTCCTTGTTCTTCTGAACTGCCTGCTTCGACTCACACAAACAGTGCAGGAGGAGATGCAGAAACAAGAGCAAAGTGGGACTGTGCACCAGCAGTGCACACAAACATGTGGGTGGCCTGTCCACTTTGTGATTCAGCCTCCTGGTTATAAAATAATGTATAATACAGCTGAGAAGGTTATGACACAGAAAGCGTAGAGCTGCTCAGTCCTTGTGAAAGAGAAAACCATCCAAACATCCTTGCAATCCCTTAATGTGCCAAATGCAGAGGCTTCCTGAGTTTTCATTTTTCCCTTTCTAGGGGCAGCAACCAAAGGTTCCTTCATTCAGGAAGCTGAGCACCTTCTTTATGTCCCTGAGCACTCTCAGCCCCTTTGAAATCAAATAAATGGGTGTGGGCTTTACTTTACATGTCTAGGCCTTTGAACTGCACAGAAACAGTTAAGTGTAAATTAAAATTTCTTATGTCCCGCTTTTGACAGGCAGCACATTGTGTAGGATGTGGTTTCAGACTGGCTCTGGCACCCCTTTGCATCTTGCATTAGTAGAAGGCATGGCAGATGCAGACCAGTTTGGGTTTGTGTCATCATTAGGTGCTCAGGTGTATTCCCAGTATGACTGGCACAGTTAAATCCCTTGAGTAATGAAAAAGAATAACGTGCATGAGCAAAGGGAAGTCCTGAAGATGCTTCAGATTGTGCAAAACAGAAGAAACACATGAAAGAGATGAATAGGAAGGAAAAATTTGGCATGGCAGTGTCCATTGACTGAGAGTATCTTACGAAATGTATGACACAGATTTTGCATATATTAGATGTATTATATACATTTACAGTGTTACTGCATTTTTCCTTGGAAATGTGACTAGCCAATTTTAAACCTTGCTTAGATGAACTGATGAAATACAGTAAAAATGGTGCTGTTTCAAATGAGTTCAATTCACATTTCCTTCCTAAAAAAAGACTGCCTGTTGCCATTCTCTGAAGGCACTTGTAGTGGGATGAGCAATATGAATAATTAAGGAAAATGGGTATGTGTGCTCCAAGAGGAGACAATTTTGGTATTGAACATCCTTTATTCTTACATTTCTAAGATGAACTAAAAGGACTTTTCATTTCTCTAGATTTCTCCAGATTTCCCATCCTTAACACTGTACAGCATGCCTTTTCTCCTGTCTTAATGACATCCCAAACTTTTGTGGAAAATAATTGATTGAATTTAAATTTCCTTAAAAGTTTAAGAGGTAATGTTACAGTATAAATTTCCTACCAAACACTAAGTAGGGAAATATCCATTAGTGAAATTAACTACAGTTTCTAGGTAGCTAACAATGTGCAGTATACAGTAGGGCATGGCTAATGAACACTGCAGTGGGTGATATTTCATTATACAAATTAATGCTCACATTTTAATGGGAAAGTCACATAATGAATCTCAGCTTCAGTGACAGCAATTAGAGACACAGATTGTCCCCTTCTGGACAAGGCACTGTTTAGCAATAAGCAGCTGTGTAAAAAGTCTTCAGGTTTACAACGTATATATATGCTTTGGGGGAATTAGTGTACAGTTTATATTAATGTACTGAATCTTCCCTGCAAAGTAACAACCATATTTATCTCTCTGCATTTTAACTAAGTAAAGACATGTAAAAAGACTAAATAAATACTGCAGATGAGATATAAAGGGAAATATTCAATTATAAAACTTTATAAAAATTAAAATATTTTATAGCGATGCCAAGTGCACAATTGAAAAATCTTTAATAAAGTGAGTCAAAAGCATCAAATTCTGTCCTGTTGCAGAGTAGGGGTAGTTTCATCTTAAATAATAGAGAAAAATGTCTAGTAAAGGAAAGTAGTAAAGAGAAGAAGTTAACTAGTGTTTCTGACAAACAGATTAATTGTGTGGTGAAACATGTGCAGGATCCAAAAATAATCCCACAGAACCTTTGATATTCCATTTGGTTTAAAAAGTGTGAAGTGAATGATTAGAATGATAAAAGAAATTACGGTGTAAGAATAGGCATAATAATGAACTAATTAAACCATACAGCAATTCATTTCTAAAATATCTACTGCACAATGGATAAAATAGGTTATCAATAACTGTTTCAATGGTAAAGTAAAAAATGCTGGAAAATGTTTTCAGTATTTTCATTAGGCGGTATTCCCTGGAATTAGAAGATGTTTGATTTCATTTGCCTTGCATGAAAGCAGACTGTAGCTTGTTTAGAAAGGTGTATGATGGAATTGTAGCTGGCACTGTCCCCGAGGGACTGTGCAAACCCCACTGCAAGTGGGGCTGCCCAGGCGTTGGGCTCGGGGTGTCACACTGAGCCACCGCCGTCCCTGCACGGAGGGGCAGCACTGTGAGTGTCAGGGGGGCACACACTCACACACACACTGCCCGGAGCTTGATTCAAAAAGCAAAGGGGGCATTCAGTGGGGAAGGGGAGTGTAGGCTGCGGGACAGCGTTTCAGGAAGCTGCGTGCTAAGTGTGAAAAATGGATAAAGAAGCTCAAAGGACTAAATATAAATAAGTATTTAAGAAGTAGAGAAATTTGAAGGGGGAAACCAAAAGCAATAATAAAAATGTGTGTGTGGCTATGAGGGTTATGGAGAACAGGGTAAAATTCTGTGGATCTGACAGGTCAATCAATCAGTATCTTGCTAATAGTGGGCAAAAATGGGTAAGAAATTATCAACCATGGTACTCTTCTCAGAAAGAAGAATGGTGGGTTTTATAAGCATTTTCTAGTGATATAGTTATGTTGCCACTAAGTAATGAGGCTGTTACACTGTAGACCACTGAATTTTATTATTTTTTAGAATTAAATAGACTGGATAACTTCTAGATAGTCTTAAAAACCCTGGCTGAAGAGTTCTGCAAATCATTGAAGTTCATTTTAAAAAAGCCCTAACAGGTCTTGGAACAGAGAGCAAGTTCCAGAACACTCCTAGTAGTAAAAAACCTCTGGCTATTCCAGGATTTAAAAAAAAAAAAA
>VWZG01002274.1:949394-974394 GCA_013396735.1 Grallaria varia
AGACCTTGAAATTATAAATGGACTACCCTGACATAATTTGGGGGTAAAATTACAGAATGAATTTGTTAAGTAATAAAAAGTTTGTAGCAAAGTTAATTCAATTTTATATTACAAAAGGAAGTTTGTCAAGTTTCTTCTCATGAAAGTACTTCGTTATATGTGACAATCCCCTTCTCCAAAAAAAGGAAAAAAATAACCATAAACCAGTGTAGAGGGATGAAATGGCACATAAATTGGCAGTTCCACAGCAGCACTTTCAGCTCCATGTATTTGGTATTTCCTCATTATTTGGAAGACTACATAAAATCACTGTTGATAAAATTTACCAATGGCACAAAAATGGTAAGCTGCTAAAAATCATGGGGAGGCACTGATTAGTCACTTAGTCAAGTGGGCTCTTTTCAACAATATGAATTTTAAATCAGCAAAATGTAAAGGAACAAATACCAGAGGCGATGATGAACTGGGCCTAGGATTGTGGTAGAGAAGCAGCAGAATATGAGCTGTTAGTTGATTGCTGTATCTCTATGGATGTAAACACAGTCTTGGACTGTATAAAATTACTATCAATTTGAAATTTCATCAAAGCTTTAGTGGGTACCCATAATTTAAAAGGACAATGAAAAATTGGGAAGAGTGTTCCACTCAATGATGAGAGAAGGTGAAGAGGTGACTGGTTTGCTGTCTGCAAGTACCTTCCTTGGGAAATAGGTTTTTTTAATTTAAAAAAAATCAGTTCGATATAGCAGGGAAAATTGTAGCCATGTTCAGTAGTAGAAAGCAGACACTGGACAAATTCAAGCTAGAAATAAGGCACACATTTTGAGCAGTGAAAATAGTTAATCAGTCAAACAGTTTTCGTAGGGACATGTTGGAGTCTTCACTGCTGTTATTGAAACAGAGTATGTTTAAACTAAAACAAGTAAGTTTTGTTTCACATTGGAGTTATGCTATGATGCCAGAATAGTCATGTGAGGATCTCTGGCCTGTGTTGTAGGGCAGATAAGAGTGAGTGATCATAATTGTCCCTTCTGGCCTTAAAATCTGTAAATGTTAATAATGTGGCTGGGGTCTCCTTGCACAGCCTGGGCCAGTTGGTTCCTATGACCACTACAGTCAGACGGGGTTCTGAGCAGGACTGGGGACAGCCTGCAATAGCTTATACATCTGTGTTGTTTATACAACCTGCTATACAAATAGACCTGTTTCTACTGGGCAACATGTCTGTTTCCAGTTATCTACCAACGCTTTGTGCAGATTTTACAAGCAGCATTGAATTTTTATTGTTTTACTTTATCCT
This sequence comes from Grallaria varia, assembly GCA_013396735.1. Classification (NCBI taxonomy): domain Eukaryota; kingdom Metazoa; phylum Chordata; class Aves; order Passeriformes; family Formicariidae; genus Grallaria; species Grallaria varia. The sequence goes on from VWZG01002274.1 coordinate 950,695, forward strand.
GATATAAAACAGTTCCTCTGAGATGTCTTGTGACTTGTAAACCAGAGCAGTAGGTAGATCAGAACTGTGATTACGTTGCCCAGATAAGTTGCTCCCTATAAGATTATTTTTTATTATTGCACACACTGGAATATTCTCTCACCTTACTCCATTGTGAAAAGGTTTGCAGGGATACAAACGGGGCCAGAGAATTAGCAAGATCAGGATGGCCATTGCCTTTGTGAACAATGAAAAATGACTCTTGGATATGAAATGCTGAAAATTATTTTGAAAAAGTCATGTTCCCTCACTCCTACATGGTAACGTTAATTTATGTGAGCTGATATTAAGTGTTAAATAACTCATCCAGACACTGCTCTTGGCAATAATAGCAGGGTAGTCATTACACTAGGATGAATTCTCTGAAACCTTTCCTTAAAGCATGCGACACCAACAGGTTTTGTCCTAACAAGAATTATAGCCTACCTTCCTTGTCCCCTGCAGTCTTCTTTGGACATATACTGTTGCATCTGCTGATAGTCCTGAAAGTTAGGAGTCCTTTGGGTTTTCCATGGAAACTGGCTTGGTTTGAGATTAGACTGGGATTTTTCCCATAGCAGCTTATAATTCTATTTTGTCATTTGTACAGTGATTTACACAGGGTGTAGCTGGTTATTAATTTGAATGGATGAAATAGCATCTAAATAGCTGCACAATTACTGAATTTAGGAAATACTGACAGATTAAATTAAAAAGATTCAAAGATGATTGACTCCATCCTACCCTCTTCTCCCAATGCCTGCCCTGAAAATAGAAGCAGTTAAGACAGCTTTGAAGTAAACGACTCACTGCCAGTGTTTGGATCTGGAAGAGAAGAGAGAGGTTTTGAATAGTTCCCTTTGAACAATGTTCTTTGGCCAGTCCTGCACTGTAAGGGTGGCGCAGTGTGTGCTACATGTTGGGTTCAGTTTCAGACCTGCAGCTTTAGATCTCTTTTCTAGCCATGCGAGGAGTGGGAGCACCACAGAGGCAGCACAGCAAGGCTAGGAGAGATTGGAACATTTTATGGCACTGACTCAGGCAGTGTCTCTTCCACTCCAACGCTGATGGCCTTGGTGGGGAGCGGTGTCCAGATCTCCTCTGCTGAAAGGAAACTCATCACTCAGTGGAGAGGCCCTAGAGCAGGAAATGGAAAGGCTTCAAGGCTTAGCAATTCAGAATAAGAGTATGCACAAAATATGCAAGTACAAAAATACGAAACAGTGCTAGTATTTACTCCAGTGAGCATATATTTTAACTCACTTAAACCCACTTTTCCATATACTTAATGCTTTGAACAGCTTCTGCATGTTTTCAGCCACCTCACTGCAGTCCACAATGCAAGCTTCTCCTCCTCCCCGCAGTAGTTCTCCAGTGGTTGACACAGTGCCTGCAGTGCTGGGACACCCTTTTTAATGGTGCCACTTGATGTGCAAAGCAAACACACACTGAACTATCATTAGAATAAAAGGAAGTGCTCAATATAATTGTGTTAAAGATTTCCGTAAAGGCATAGGGGATGCTGAGGAAGAGCTTTTCAATTAAGAGGAGTGAAAATTCAAAAGTGAGACTATTTAACCCTAGAAAGTCTAGTGCTGGTTTTTCACCAGCCTCATTACTTCTTAGGCAACACTTAAAATGCTTAAGTTGCGTCAGAGGTCACTAGTGACTGCAGACAGTAACTGGTGGGATAAACATTGGAATAAATGAAAGTGGCTCAAAAATACTGCAGTATGTAGGTGTTGTAAAACCAGCACTCATATTTGTCCATGTTCTGACTGGCAGCACAGCTGTCAGAGTTTGCAAGGAGCCCAAAGAGCCCTGCCGAAATGCAAACAGCCAGCCAGGGTGTCCTGTCCCCTCGTCCCTCCCATCACACACCTGCGATGGGCGTGTGTGTGCTCAGGTGCCCACCTGAGACCAGGGAAGGCCAGACAGGCACCATCCATCTCAGGCTTGTCTTTCTGGCACGTCAGTAGGAACTGTTTGTTTTTGCACAACTCCCGCTGAAACTCAGCCCCTAGTCCTTGTCAGTGGAGCACCAGAGCTTAATTAGGTGATTGGGAAAGACTCAGAAGTTGCACTGAAATGTTTAAATCTGATTTCTTCTGTTCAGCTGTGTGGACCCAGGCCTGAAGCATGGCCCATGCTAATTGCTGCCTCTTCCTCTGCTGAGCTCCTCTTGTTTGAGGTGTTGCGCTTTTCTCCTCTGCAAAGGTCTATTAATGTGGTTGGTGTCGAGCTCTCTGGTCTCACCGTTTAGCTTTTGGCTTACATTCTGGTTTTAGAATTTCCACTGCTTGTCCTTTGCTTCAGCCCTGTCTGTATGCAGCCCCTGCTGGTGGTCACCGAGGCTGCCCGTGGGGCGCTCCACAGGCGTGGGAGTGTGCAGGGCTCGGGTCTCTGTAGGGAATTCCTGCCGTCACTGAGAGGAGCAGCTTCCCAAGTATTTACCAGCCCTTCAACTGAGCCTGTAGCTTAAATAACAGAAGTTTGAAAGCCTTTCAATTTTGTTTTTAGCAGATTTTGAGGTTATTTGAAAATGGATAACTTTCCAGCTGGTTTGGTGAGCTACATAATATTATACAACATTTTTACCGTGGAGGAAGTTTTCAAAACAAATATTTCCATTATACCATTTGGAGAGGCTTGTCTTTGTCTTTTGTATCACTTAGGGGAAAAAAACACTACATCAGGAAAACAGTTTCTTCTTCTCCTGGAGCTCCCCCATAGAAACAATTGCCAATATTGACAGCTTGCAGGTCTTTCTGATTCCTGTTCCTTTTTAGCGAGGATTTCCATGTTTCTTCCTGGAAAAGGAACTCTGCGTTGCTAAAAAGTGCTCTGCAAAAATTTAGGTGTCACTCTGCTTAGATGGACATTATTTTTGGATATGTCTTTTATGACTGTGAATATTTATTACATGTGTAAAATCTTCTACCCCTTTTAAAGTATAGGAAGAACAATAAAAGTTTACTGTGGGCTTCAAATATTTATTTAATTCATGAAAATCATCTTATATGTTTTAAAACTCTGTTCAAGCTAACCCTAGAAAAGTCCTTATGGTAGGTAAATTACTCATTTTACTACTTGAGTACTAGAAATGCCATTAGTACAAAATTAAAGGACTGCAAAACCCAGTGATAATGCTAATTTCAAATACAGAAACTAAATTTTGTACTTTTTATTACTTGATTTCATTTTTACTGACTACTTTTTATTTTAACTATATGTTCCTACATGGTGCAATCATAGTGTAGTGTAATGATATTAATATTTTATAGAATCTGTATTTATAGTTCTTTATTTAGAAACAATGCAGTAGGTCTGCAGATCTTTGAATCCTTCTGGAATGGTGCCCTCCAAATAATGATAAATTACTTGTGCAGTATGCCATTTGCTAATTATATCCATGATTTACTGCAGAGCAAGACTTAAATCATTCATTTCAGTCTTGCGTAACAGTGCCATAAAATTTTTAGGTTTAAAAATGGTTTCCATGTGTATAATTTAAACAAATTTTAGAGCAATTGTATACACAAAATATTGCAACCATCCATTTGTTACATTCTTTGTCTCCCTTTTTTTTAAACTTGTACTTTTAATGATTACTGCGGTTGAAATTGTTATGCTTCATTTTCATAATCATAGCTTTTAATTCTACAACAGTTTTCTACATGTTAGATTAAGAAAAGGATGGCTAATTGTGTGTAGATACCATGTCATTCCTGAATAGCCCCACATTCTGGAAACCCGTTTTAGAAATACTCAGTTTATGAATTAGTCTTCAATTAAAGGCATTTCTTTTTTAAAAATGAATTATTAGTTCCAAGATCTTCTGGTTTTCAAGCAGATAATGTTGATTTTTCTATTCGCTCACTCACTCATCCGTAGTCCAAAGTCCAGTTAACTCTCTTTATGTTTTTCTCTTTATCCATGCCCACAGGTGAGAAGCCGTACAAGTGTCCCCATTGTGACTATGCTGGCACTCAGTCTGCATCCCTCAAGTACCACTTGGAACGACACCATCGGGAGCGACAGAATGGAGCAGGACCACTCTCTGGGCAGAGTGCAAGTCAAGAACACAAAGACGAGGCATCAAGTAAAAGTTCTGTGTTTATCAGACCTGACATATTGAGAGGAGCCTTCAAGGGACTGCCTGGTATGGATTTCCGAAGCGGCATGGTCTCGCAGCAGTGGACGTCGGGAATGCTGTCTTCTGGAGATCAGCAAGGACAGGCAGCTGGCATGTCATCTGAAGTATCTTCAGAAAATATGAAAGGTTCAGACATATCTTCCAAAGGAACACACTTCTCTGAACTTGGCCGTGCTTACCAGAACATGGTCGGGAACGGTGTGAACTTTCAAGGGTCTTTGCAAGCTTTCATGGACAGCTTTGTCCTAAGTTCTTTGAAGAAAGAAAAAGAAATGAAGGATAAAGCTCTCTCAGATCCACTTTCGGCAAAAGCTCTGGGCTCAGAGGGCGGTGAGGAAAAGATAAATAGCAAGTCCTCCCAGCGAAAAACAGAGAAGTCCCAGTATGAACCTCTGGACTTGTCGGTGAGGCCGGACGCAGCCTCCCTCCCGGGTTCATCTCTCACTGTGCAGGACAACATTGCTTGGCACGGCTGCTTGTTTTGCTCCTTCACGACTTCATCTATGGAACTGATGGCTCTGCACCTCCAGGCCAATCACCTGGGCAAGGCTAAACGTAAGGACAACATCCTAGGCACCAGCAAAGAGCAGTCCAGGGAGGCTCCAGCCGCAGTGAATAAGGTGAGCTTGCTCCCCTCTTCTGGGCAGTCCAGCAAGGAGGCAGGAGCTGCAAACATGCTGAACCAGCTGGACTCCACCTCTGAGAAAATGGCCCAAGGACAAAATAAAGAGACCCTGGGAGAGCAAAAGAGCACTGCCTGGCCCAGCCACATGGAATCCACTTTTTGTAACTTTACAACAGACTTCTATAAGCAGTTTGGTGTTTATCCTGGTGTCCTTGGCACGGGAACACAAAATTCTTGCACCAGTAGTGAATCCGAAATCAAAACACAATCGGAAGATGACCCAAATATTCTGCTCTCTGACTCTGTAAATAAAAGTGCTACTGATGACCTTTCTGACATAGCTTCATCTGAGGATATGGAATCTTCCAAGGAAGAAAACATTGAAGATGAGGACATTGACACAGAACCAGATATTATGAATAAGCAGTTGTCTGCCCTAAATAAAGAAAGCAGTGAGGGAGGTGACAATATACAAAGTGCAGTCACCTCACAACCAACCCAAGGGCTCGTGTCGCCGCTGCCACAAGCTCCAGACAAGCAGTGGCACAGTCAGAATCTTCTCTCCTCACATGAAACTGCACAAGGAGTGATGAAACCCGAACAAGTTCAGGGTCCGCAGGTGCTGGAGAAGCAGATGAACATGTTGTCAGTCCTAAGAGCTTACAGCTCTGATGGCTTAGCAGCCTTTAATGGACTTGCAAGTAGCACAGCAACTAGTGGATGTATCAAGAGACCTGACTTGTGTGGTAAGTTTTAGACCTTCTTTTAGACCATTTCAGAAAACACATGTGCAGAATCATGAAGCTGCTCTTTAAATATACTTAGTCATGTTTGTTAGTAATACATTTTTTAAAATGTTAAACCCTGTGGGCCAAATTCTAGTCTTATATGTGGTCTACTCCATCGAAATCAGCAGTGCTGCATGCATACTTATACAGGATTTTAGAAAGAACTTGCTTTTTAAACTAGAGTAGCAGCAATATAGACTATCTGTGCTAGTGGCATCTGAGGGGGATACTTACTGCTTTAGCATACTCAAAGGAGGAAAAAGTTTTAAAAAATTTACATGGTAACTTGCAAACTTTTCAGTATTTTGATACAAGTAAGAACCCAAGAAAAACACTGGATGCTTTGCCAAGCAAACCTTGCTTTCTCTCTTTTTTCTTCTTTTTCCCTTTCTTTCTTTGAATTGGAGTGTGTTCAATTACCATGGCATTAATGAAATCAAAGGCCAAGTGCATGGAATGTGTTTACCTGTGTTGAAAAGATTTTTTTTTTGTCTTCTTTTTTTTNTTTCTGCTTTGGTTCAATGGCACCCATACAGTTGTTGCCCATCATTTTCACTATTCTAACTAGCAGTTGTGCAAATTGTGGTCTGCCTAATTAAGACTATGCCTCCAGGTAATTAAAATAACACACCAAACAAACAAAACCACCATTTACTCTTATTAGTCTCTGATTTACAAAACTGCAGTTTTACTTCACTGTATCACACACATCATATTTACAAAAATGAAAGTTAAATCTATCTGGAACAAATCAGAATGAGGACTGTTTTTCTGTTTGTCTCCTATTTTGTCAGCATAGTTCTTGTTTGAAAGAGAGTTTAGAGTGTAAATCCTTTGAAAAACAGTATCACTTTAAAAAGCAGAGTCAGCAAAGGACACAAAAACTTCAGTAATGCTCGTTTCACTTAACCTTCAAACTAATCAGAAAACTCATTGTCAGAGCTGAACATACATAATAAAATGTATGCAAGTTAAAAAAAGAAAAGAAAACACTATCAACAGTTTTAAAGCCTGACAATTTAATATGAAACCTGAAATCTGCAAACACTTAGGAGTGGTTCCCCTGGTTAACTTAGGGTTAGTGAGAGCTTTGTTTGACTTCACTAGCAGAGTGTAGATAATTAAAGCCATAACCCCTCCTTCAGGCCCCCCTCTGCTTTTCCAAGTGTATTAGTCGGTCTGAGAAAAAAAGTCTGATTTCTACGAAGTTTATCTCACATCCTTTTAGAGCATTGTGACTTCCCTGTTTTGTCATTACTTAAACTGAGCCAAATATATGCCCAAGTATCAGCATGGCCTTAGTGGTAAAATTCTGTGTCTCAGTGCTCTAAGAACCAATTTAGGTAGTTGGTAATATTTCCAGATTCTTCAAAATCAGCATTTACATTGCTGAAAATAGTTAATAGCTGATTTAATTTACAGCAGGTAAAATCCTACTTGGATTTTTTTCCTCTCTTTTTGTGGAGTACAATCAGTTACCAAATAGGAAAAAAATACAGCAGATAAATTACTCTCTAAACAAAAGAGTAAAAAAATTGGAAAACTAAGATTAGTTGCACTATATGAAATATCTTTGTGCTTTTTTTCCCCAGACATAAGATTTTTAAAACAACAACAGGAAAAAACCCTTTAATATTATTATTGAAATGAGGTCATGTTACTTCCATTAGTTTTTTGTTTCATCTTCCAATCAATTCAAAAGACATTTTATGATGGCTTGAGTTTATATGATTTTAAAGACCATATCCCTTTCACAAGCTCTGCCCAGTGATAATGGATTTGACTTGAAGTATGAAGGAAAAAAAGAAACAACAGAAGCTTGTCTGTTCTACTTTTTAAGCCACTTTTTAATCGAAAATGCAGTGAGTTCTTCTTTCTCCCCCCACCAAAAATATCTTTTTAAAATTCTTTACTGTCATTCTACTGAGTGTTTGCAGAATATAAGTATAAAGGTTGACCATTTAAATACATTATTTCATTTTTCTCATTGCCTCCCAGCAAAAGTGGATGAGTATGAACAAGCCCCATGTCAGTAGCATTTTTTCTGTTTGGTTGGCTTGGACAGCACCCACTTGAAAGGAGTGTTTTGGGGGAGTTTTCATTTTCTCAGTGCCATTTTGTACTGTGAAATCACACTCCCTCTGTGCGTGTTAGCGCGGGGAGTCTCACCTGACGTTTCTGCGCCTGGATTAGCGATGGGAGCACCCTGCTCATTAAGAGCCTGCCTTCCCTGCTGCGCAAAGCCCCTGACCAAAGCCATGGTCCCTTTGTCTCTTCTCCTGCCTGGCAGATCAGAAAACTTGAGAGCCACCTGCGGCATCCAGTTCCAGGGCAGGAGTCTTGTGTTCCTTTGTGTCCGGGGAGACTCTGTGCGTTTGCCTTTCTTTTTGCAGCCAATGATGTGTGTGTTGTTGACATCTCAGGAGGGAACACTGGGACGTTTGATAGCAGTCCTTGCACAGTCAGACAGCAAGGCATGGTGCTCTTCCTGCAGTCAGAATATAGAGGAAATAAAATTGAAATAAAATATTTCAGCTTCAGTAAGCTGAGATTGCATCTTAGACTGGCCACATTAATTGAGTTAAATTTCTGGCTGCCTAAAAACAAGCTGAGATTTTCAGTGATCCCTGTGGATCATGTTTAGATTGAGAATTTACCTTAAGATAGTGGGTCAGTTTATAAGTACAAATCTTGGCACAAAAAGGGTTTAATTTCTGGAGGAAATTAACTCACATTGTTGTTTTGGAAAGTCACCACACATAGAGAAGCAGTCCTCAGTTTCCCTACATGTAGAATGAGAGAGATTGATGATGTGCACATAATTCATTTATGCTCCTATCATGCTTCAGGCTGTAGGGATGAAAGACACAATTAGGAAAGAACCATAATTACTGCATAATAAAGAAATTTTCATGTCAAAATGCTGCTGAGAAAAATCACAAATTTTGGTAATATTTCTCCTTACATAGCAGAATAGGAATGAATGGGAAAAAAAGCATTAATGATTTTAGAGATGCTCCTGAACTGCACTTGGTTTTGGAGCCTCAAGTGACCATACCTAGGAGCCAATCTTGTTAATCTTTGCTACCACACAGTTTCCATGAAGATCCACCCCTCTCCTTGCTGCTTGGCAGCCAGTAGCCCACCATGGAGGGGTGCCCAGGGCTTGGTAGCTACCTTGAGCATCCACATACTCCGCTTTCACAGCCCTTGCTGATTTGAGAAGTTAAGCTTGGAGGTCTTAGACCTACTTTGTATTTAAGTTTTGGAAGCTCTGTTTTCCTTTCCATTTATGCTCATCTCTTTTTCTGCTTGTCTTCCCACATACATGTAGTTGTATCGCAGTGATGTTCTACCTCCTGTTCCAGGTCATTGTTGTATGTGTGATTCGTGCACAAGACCCTTTATGACAAGACCCTTTCCTTTCTCTCTCCTCCCCTTTAAATTTTTCTACTTTGTCACTAGGATGGTAAAATTTCCATGCTTGCATTTTCTACTTGAGAAGTGCTTAGGCTTTCAAGGAAGAGCTGGTGGGCTACAGAACTATTGGCCAGAGATTGTCCTGAGTGTTAGCTGGCTGCTTAATGGGTTAGTGCTATTGAACCCACATTTAATGATGTCCAAAAGTATTAGTGCCGTGTTGTCTCTCTAAGTCTAATTTGCTTCCATTCATGCTTGCTTTCCTCTGCAATTAGTGCTGTTTTCTCTTGCACAGGCTCCACCCCATTATCACTTCTTTCAGTGTATGAAAAGAGGGCAGGGCCCCTCTGATGCACGGGAGCAGCTTTGGAGTTCTGATCCTGCAAAGGGCTGAGAACTTTCAGTTTTCTTTGCAGCAGAAAGTGTTCAGCATTGCACAGAATTATTAAGATGTTCAGCATTGTGACTTTCTGAAATACCTTCTAAATGTGGAACTGCAGCACAGACAAGAGGGCTGGGCAAGGGGAAGATCGATTGTGGCAGATTATTACAGCTTTATTGTCACATAATTACAGTGCTCTACCCCAATGTTTAAATAGTGAATTTAGTTATTGTAAATTGCTTATTGCCACAGGTGTCAAAACCAAAAAGATCATAATGCTACCCCTTCAGAACTACCACCAACATGTGAAACGCAGGAAAAGATTTTTAATTGTTTGTGGTGGCTTCACTTGAATCCTTATTGCAGCTCTTTTAAATTATAAAATCCATATTTTATATATAAAAAGCAAAAGGCCTGATATATTCAAGCTCTGGGACAGTTACAAGGCAACGGAAGGTCATTCTAGTGCAGCAAATTGTAGTCCTCCTGCCCATTTAAAGTATCATGAAATGCATTTGAGTAACACTTTGTTCTGATCTGCAGTTGGAGGAGTAACCAGAATGTTCTTGTCCTTCAAGACAGAATGAAATGATATGGAAGTTTTAGAGCAGACTTTTCTTTACCCCCATTATCGTGCTTTTGAAGAGGTTTCTTAGTTTCAGTGAGGAGGTCCAGGGCCTGCTTTTGGAGTGCAAACTGTTCTGCTGAGCAGGAGATCAGCAGCTCAGCCCCGCCCGGGCTTCAGACGCACTTCTGGATGTCGCAGTGCCATTTGCATGGCAATGTCAGACCCAACTCATATGGCTTGCCTCCTTTTTTTAATTAACTGGGAATGCCAGTGATCCAGTGAAGTTTGTGTTGCTGGATAAAAGGGCTGGTCTGTGAATAGCACTGTATTTGCCAAATGGTTCACTAGTCATTTCAGTACAAACAAATGGATGGTGTCTGTAAGTCTGCAAACACTGTTGACATTTAGCCTTGTTTATGTTACTTTCCTTTTGCTGCATATTTTTGGCTAGAGAAGATACTGTGTGAATCAACATTGCCTTCCTAAGCAGAAGCTAAGGGCCCAATCTTGCATCCCCCATTCTCGATGAGTAGGACTTACTTACATGACTAAGGATTGCAGAATCAGGTCCTCTGTTAATTTGAGTTTATATTTCATTGGTATATTCATGTAACTTAATTTGATTGTATTTTGTTGTGTCAGGAATCGGTCAGGCGATAAGTTCGGTGTCACTGTTTTGTTTGCCGTTGAAAAGTTTTAGTTCTTACCGTTTTCCATATTGTGGTGTGACATTCCCATTCCACTTATGTTTCTGGAAATTAACCCCTCAAATATCTGGTCCAGCTCGGTGCTGGGTACCTTCCCTTCCCAGTGCAACTGGAGGCATTCAGTCCCTCCTAGCGCCAGGTCTGAAAGGGGGATTGTTTGCAGCAGGAGGCCTTGGTATGTGCCTTGATTTAAGCCCTCAGTGACCAGCCACACCAAGGCAATCCCCAGCACAGAAAGGCTTTTCTTTTCTTTGCAGAGACAAAATAATGATGTAAGCTTAGAGCTCTATGATTCTACTCTAAGTTTCATCTCCCAAACAGTATTTTCTCATTGTCTTTGTCATATCCAGGTCAGATTTAAATTATAATTTAGGATTAGGCAGAGGCATAGAGATGTTTCCAGGTCTTTCCAAAGTGAGACAATGCTCTGGTTTGTGTTTTGGTTCAGGAATATACATTCTTGTGTCTGAGATATAGTATTTCCTATAACTACTCATAAACACGAGCAATTTAGACATTCTTGTAAGTCAAAACTAAGTGTACGATTAATACCTATTATGAGGCCAATTTTAAACAATTAATTTGACAGCAATTATAATTTTACGTTACAGGCTTTCAGAAATAAATAACCAAATTTGTCTTTGTAATCTAAGGAACTTAGGATATCTTTATGCAGAGATGATCTTGTTATGCACAGTATTGCATATCTGGAATTTCTGAGGTTTGCTCCCACCCATCTAGATACCTGTAGTGCCAGGGATAAATAATTACCTGAGGCTTATTAACTGTTTCAGCAAAGAAAAAATATATACCTTAAGTGTAAGCATTAATATATGTATACACAATACATCCACAATATATAACAAACCATCATAATAGTACAAAAATAGAGGTCCTGAATATGTTCTGTTATTTATGTGTTTGGCAAGCTTAGGGAATGGACTTTAGTACGAGTGAAAATTCTCTTAACATTTTTAAGGTTATTTATTGTCATTTCTATTTGAGTTTTTAATGGTCCTGTATTTTGTAATGCTTTAGCAGGAAAAAATACTATAGTTATCTTTTTTCATATTCTTTAAGCAATATTTCTAGCTTAATATATTGTGCCAGGTTTTCCAATATTAACCAAGAAAGACAGTAAAATTCAATGAACAGCACTCTGACATCCACAATTTAAAACCTGTGATTGAAGTGAAATGTGTAAACTTCTAGTGGGTTATCATGTGCTTTGGAATAGAGTATTGTTGGAAGTAATTAGAAAATATATTAAGGTTTCCTGGTAATGAAGGTATGTAAGTTTTAATAATTGTTGCTTTCTGAATAAGTGTCAAACTATATCTTTAAATGTATATGGAGTTACAAGTTAGGTCACTTCTGAATGGAATGTAAAACAATACTAAAATGCTTCAATAACTTATCTCAGTGTTGCTAATAAAAAAAAGCTGTTAACCATTAGTGCAGTTTTGAGTCATTTTGTTAATTCATTCAAAAAAACTCTCTGAGAAACTGTTGTACCATTTTGTAGACCAAAGACCACTCAGGCAATCCACAGTTGTTTGATGCTTTGAGAGGCAAACTCTGCAAAGCTGCTTTTAGGCCTTGTGAATGATATTTATTACAAATGCCATGTTCTAGGGCATTAGAATGGTGCCAAGTATGGTTAGGAAGGTGTATAAGGGGGGGAGTTGGACTTGTTTCCACTGTCAAAGAAAATATCGTGGGAATGGTGGACCTGTTTCTCCTCTGTCACTATTAAAATCCAGCGGAAATTTTTGTGGATGCCACTGGCTTGAAAATGAGCGGTGTGGGTGGGTTCGGTGTGCAAGTGTTGGTGCCTGGGTGCTCGGCCAGGGAGAGCTAAATCCTTGTGTGCAGCCCTACAGCCGGGAACACACCGGAGCCAGTCACGGGGGTTCAGAGTCTGTCCCGTGGGGAAACACGGGAGCGTTCCACCTGGGAGCGGGTCTCTCCTGGTTCCTCTTGCCCAGCCTTACGTGAAGTCACAGCCTTTGCTCCTGCAGAGAGCCCTGAACTCTCGGTTTGGTTTCCCATGGGAAGGAAGTGTGATAACCACCGTGAGTGCAGGCTCCCTGCCCGGACCCACGCGCGGCTCTCCCGAGGTAAAGGCAGCACAGGATAAGGAGCGACCGGCGTGCCAGGCCCCGTACTGTCACCCAGCTCCATGGTAAGTGTTTGCAGGACGGGGCCGTGACAGGTGGCCCATTTCTCGGGGCACCGCTGAGCACACGATGGGAGCCAGAACAAAACACGGCCTGGGCTCCCGGTGTCACGTCTTCATTAATGCTGTCAGTTCTCAATAGCATATTGGTACTTTTTATTTATTCCACCAAAACACCATGAGTCAGGACCTGACATTTTAGTGTTCTGTGTCATACTGAGAAAAATCTGTAGTTCAGCAGTAGGACAATTATATTATTTTGGAAGGGCTAGAAATAATACAGCATTTGTGAGACAACTGTAACATTTATCCAAGCTCACTGTGAGATTGTTCTTCCTTTTATTTGGAGAGCACATCCAAAAAAGTATCAACTAGGAGCAAAGAGGAAAAAAAGACAAGAAAAAGTGGCAATTATGAATCCATTTAACCCCCATAGGGTATAATCTCATTTTGTGTAATACCGCTGGCTGTTACATGCCTAAACTTCTATGCAGTGAGCTGTGAATGTAGTCCTTATTGTCCTGTGGGCAATATGACTAAGGAAAAAATATCTCTGTAATACAATGGAACATTTGTCTGAATGGCATAACCTAAGGTCCGTAACATCAAATCTAAAGTTGTAATTATACAGCTGCAGTCATACTACTCAAGTGAAGGCTGTGTCAGCACTTGTATTATATAAGAAATCCTGTTTTCAAGGGTTGATGAGTCATATGCAAAAAACATTTATCACTAAACAATTGTTCTGATTGTTCTGAAGAAATATCTAGGTACGGGCCTTTCCCCAGCAGGACAAGGTCATGTCTTCTGCAGTGCACCATGGCGTACTTTGCTAACGAGTGTATCGTTTTTGAGCTAGGAAGTTACCTAGAAAGTTTGAGGATTAATGCATTTTTATTATTGTCTAAACATAAACTAGTGGGAAAAACCCCAGGGAGGCCAGGGTCTTCTCTAACAAGGATTGTAACAGGTGAAACTTGTCTTTCTCAGAAATTTTAAAGTTATGGGGGGTTTTTCCCAGCTTGTCATCGCCAATGATGCTCTAAGTTCCTCAGGAGACCCTGTCACAGTTCTGTTTTCTGAGATGCCTCCAAACCAAGCTCCCAAGCTCACAGTCACTGTTACTGCCATTGGAAGCAGCCCCACATTTGGTGGCAAGGAGCAGACAGGAGAGAGGTTCATTTGCAGCAGCCCCAGGGAGGTGAGCTGGGAGCACTGTGCGTCCCTCCCTAGGAGATGCAAAGGGATGTGCTTGGAACCAAACACCAGGAACCACCGCGGTGGGTGCGAGTGGCTTCGGCCGGCAGAGCCCCCTGCCCGGAGCGGTGCCGTTCACAAAGGGGGGCTCCTGAAGCCCCCCAGGCCACCTCCCCTGCCCCACCGTGGGCCGGGCGAGACGCGGGCCCAGCCACTTTGTTTAAGCCGCTCTCCTCTGATCCGGGGCGTCTGTAGCGCCGCTCCCTGCATAGAACAGCCATTGTTCGGCTGCAGAGCAGCAGTGGGGTAGAAAATAGCATGCCATGCTGGGGATCAGAGAGGGAATTGTTCCTTAATTATCTCTTACTGAAGGAAAAACCAAAGGCATATCCCGATATGGGCCATGACTCTGGCAGAAGACAAGTTGTTTAAAAAAGATTTTGGGGTGGGGGGGGTGGTGGTGTGTCCCATTTAGAAGCTGGCAAGCCTCACTTCTCCTGCAGGTCTACCTGTGATTCACCCACTGTCCATGGAAAAAATAAGTTTTCCGCTTTGGATTCTCCATTATGAAATGGAAAATAATAGTACTTATCTCCCTGGTAGGAGTGCTGTGAGGATAAATGAATTAATTAATGTTTGTAAAGCACTTTGAAGATGAAGAACATTATATAAGTCCTCTGTGTACGAATGCTTCCTTCTCTGGTATAACTCCAGTAAGCTATAAAAATTTATGGATGGAAACAAACACGCACTGCAAATACCCGTTGGGTGTGCGTGTCCATCCCGTGCCCTGGCAGCACGGCTGAGCCCGACCTCTGCACAGCCAGGGAGCCCAACACCAAAACCCACCTTAGCCCCTGCCTGCGCCCAGAACTGGTGCTTGGGGCTCTCTGCAGCAGCACTGCCGTGCTTTGCCCGTAATGTGTTTTCACCAAATCCGTGAGTTTTTACCCCAGGGCCCTTCAGAGTGCCCGCTGGGTTGAGCTGAGAGCTGTTGGCCGTGCCAGCCCCAGCTGTGGCAGCGGCGCCCGAGGCAGGCGATGGCTCAGCAAAGTGTCTGCTGGGTGCTCACAGCCCAGCCTGGTGCTCCTGGCCTGCGCCTGTGGCAGCAGGGCCTTGGCAAGGCTGAGGTCCTGCCACATTCTCTGCCACAGGTTGTCCTCCTTGTCAGGGTCAGTGTGACGCTCAGTGACCCGTCCCCACGACGCCCAGCAGGGGTTGGTGTTGCTGCTCACACTCCCTGGTCTGGTGGCTGAACTGGTGTTGTGTGGGATTTTTATTGAATGGCAGTTCGCAACTTGGAAGTTAAAATTTTTATTGCCTGCTTTTCAGTTTTCATGTCCTAGATTAGTCCTTGCTGCTTTATATTATTTAGTTTTTTTTATTCAAGCGAGGAAGTGTGTTTGATCCCAAACAGCTAAAATGTGTAACAAGGCAAGTTAAGAGGATGCAGGGAAGGAAAAACAACCCTTCAGACATAGAGAGCTGTGGTGTTTATCAAGAAAGACATATAAGAAAAGGTTTGTGCATTGAGATGAACTGGTCAAAGATGGAATTCAGGATTTTTAGGGGCCTCTCCTCAGTTCTCAGCCCCCGCATAGATGAGTTTGGGGACCTTAGGAGAAAGGCCACCTTAGCCCTAACTCTGTCTTGTTTCACTTTGCCCTTTGCACACCTAACCCTGTATCCGGGGGATTTGCCTGGTTTTCTTTTAACCCCCCTCCGATGGTCCCGGTGACCCTGTTGAAGGTTCGGCTGCCGGAGCGCAGAGGTGTGCAGTGTGCTCTGTGCTGCTCCCGGGGCTGCTGGGGAGCCCCTGCCCCGCTCCCCGCTGCAGCACCGCGGGCTCTGCTCGCCCTGCTCGGGCTCCGCACACGGTGACGGCTCCAGCCCAGCAGGCTCTGCTGCCATGCCGTGCTCATCCAGGTGCCGAAAGCACCGGGACGTCACCAGCACAACCAGACACCCCCAAACTCTGAGCAGCACCAACCAAAGTGCGCCCAGAGGGGCGGCTGATGGTTCCATCCTCTGACATGGGAACTGTTCGGCAACGGGAGGGTTTGCGGGTGTACTCTCTGGTTATATAACTGCACGTTGGGGTGAAAAAATAATAAAACAAATCAGAAAAGCTTCCCCAAAGGATAGAGGTGGGAATCCCATTAACATGACTGCTCCCTCTTTAGTTGCCAAAATGACTGACAGCAGGATAAGGTCAGAAGATGGAAACCAAGCCATGGGGGACAGAGCAGGGAGGGGAGGGGGCCAATCAGTTGAATAAAAAACTGAGTGTCAGTGCTGGGGAAGGAGAAAACTGGCACTCCCACTAGAAAAATCCTCACCCTCTGCTCCCCTACTGTTTGTTTGGGGAAAATGCTGCAGCTTAATCAGAATTATTTACAAGATAATGGTCCATTGTTTGTAGTAAGACAGATGCTGTCTGTGGGAATTTGGTGGTTTATGCTCTATGCATTACAGTGCCATTGCTGTGTGCAGATGGGATCACAGTGGTATTGTTGTTATCCACTTTTTGGAAATTTGGAGGATCCTTACTGTGAAAGGAGGATCCTTAAAGAGAAAAAGAGTTTTCTCAGGCCCAGAGCTGGGACTTCTCTTAAGGTAGAACTGTGTTTGTACGTGTATGAGAGAAGAAGAGGACAGGGTGGAAACGCTTTGCTGGAGACCTGTAGCATGAAGGATCCCTGGGCTGACTGTACTTGCTGGTGGCCAGCAGATGGATGGATGGATCCCGTGTGGCTTTCCAAAGGCAAGGAAATACATTCTGGTGGGATATGTTGGTGCTCCCTCATTTCTGGGGTCTGGCAGAATCACTTGCTTAGCAGGTGGTGTGAGAAGTACACAAACCAATCTGTGGGAGGGTCAGGCTTGCCTGCTCAGCAGTAATCCTCTGGTTGTGTGGTTGGAACCGTGGTGTTCCCTGCCTTTCTCCCCATGCTGCAAACTAAACACTGAGCACTTCTGTTTCACCAGAACACCTCCTCCTGATGACTTATGGGTGCGGCTGTGGGAAAGGAAAACTAAATTTTCATTGGATTCATATTGGAAAAGAAAAATAATATCCCCAAACACAAAAAGAGAAAAATCTTTATTTATTTAGATAATCATATGCAAGATTTTTTTTTTCTTTTTACATTTTCCAGCAGAAAAATCTATTTCCATAGTCATCCCCTTCTGGCCCAAATAGAAAGTTCAGTGTGGAGGCAAAGGGGACAGGCCCAAGATGTGCAGGTGGGTGCCCCTGTACCATGAGACAATCGCTGCATATGGGAAGAACAGGGAGCTCGGGGGAGGCTGGTGGAGATGGCTGTCCCATCAGCATGTCCATCTCACCAGCTCTCTGGGTGTGTCCCAGCAAAGCTGGGGGACAGCAGCACCCACAGCCCTTTCCCATGGCCCTGGGGTGAGGGATAAGGCTCACTCCATGCAAAGCTCTGCTCGCTCAGGAGCAGATCCTGCCTTTCCTTTGCTCCCTGACCTGTGGAAGCCGGGCAGATGAGAAGGTCCTACTCAGGCTTTGGAGCACTGGAGCAAGTGCAGGACGAGGGGGTGGAGGGTGCCTGGGGGGGTGTTGGGTGTATGAGTGTGCACGCACTTCCTCTCTCAAAAAATCTGCTTTTAGTGTGCGATGGCTCACATGTTACCTCGGCAGAGATCGGTGGGCACCAAAGGCAACCGGGAGACGACAAACCACCAGAAAGGCTCCAGAGGGGATTTTGAGCATCCACGTCTGGTATCCCAAGATCCATTAGCTTTCAGGTAAAACAGAAAACAATGACCATCTTTTTTTGTGTGCGAGATAATGAAGCTGTGTTTCCATCACTGCAAAATACCTGAGTTTCCCTGGAGAAAGCAGAGGGCCTAGGAATGGGAAATGAGACAGGGAAGGGCACAGAATGGCTGATTCACAGTTTTTGGGGTCTGTGCAGCTGGAAATGGGTTTCCAACATCAGCATGTCCTTCTTTGGACCCTAAAACAGGTGGTGGGAGATGGCACTTCCCTCTGGGCTCAGTGTGCTGCCAGCATCTGATAGATCCAATAGCATCAGATCACAAGTGGAAACCACTGCCCAAGAAGAGGGATATCCTCTGGCTTTTGTGGAACAGTTTTCCAAGAATACCCTTGAAGGGTTAGATTGGCACAGGAGATTGCCATTCCTGAATGACTGCATTTTTCCCAAGTATCTCCAGTGGGATCTGTGCAGGGAGCTCTAAGGATTTTTTCTCCAAGTTAGCATTTATTTGCAGAATCCTAATTTTGTATTTCCTGACATTTAAACTTTTCAGCCTAATGTTCTAATAAGGATTCTGTCTGTCCATCTAAATAAAGCTTCTTTCTAATGAGGACACCATCCATCTCCCGAGATGGAGCTGTAACGACTTCCAGCCTCAGTGTAATTTTAGCCAGGCTCCCGTCCCCACCCTCTTCCCCCCTCCAGGTCTCTGTTTGGGGTGAAAATTATCTGTTTAGGCATGAAGATGTGCAGAATTTCATATTGGGTCAAGTGACTGAGCTATTGTGTGAGCCTCTGCTTTCTCTCTGAAAGGGGGATTTTGCTCACTCCCTGTTGTATGTTCAGTGCCTGTTATTTGCAATTTCTGTTCATAAGACTGTGGGTTTTCATGCCAACGATTTTCTGTTTGAGTTGTTGGAGTAGGGAGGTTGTGAGAGCATGCCAGTGTCAAAGGTTGTCACTTGAATGATAATTAATAACATTATCAGGCTGATTATGTGTTTAGATGTCCAGAATCAGGAGTGAATTGAACTTGTTAAATTTAATTCCTACCTCCGAATGACTGGGATACTGGCGTGCTCACCAGTCTTGCGTTTGCGTAAAGGACAGCACTGGGCATTTGAAAGGGCAATGACTAATGGGAATTGCTGAAATTCTGGGCTTCTGGCATTCTCAGGGCTTCTCCACAGCACCATCACTCCGTGAGCTTTTGCCAGGCACAAGAAAGCACAGACTGGGTGCCCGATAGTGTTTACAGAGCCTGATTTCACCGTGTCAGTGGCGGACTGAAATGTGGAGTCACTGGAGATTGGAGATTATGTCTTTTAAGGTCCTGAAGAGCCGTGTCCCATGCGACTGATTTCCTCTGTCAGAGGCGGGAGAGCCAGGTCCCACTCGGTGGGTGGGAGCTGAACTCAGGCTTTCAGAGGTCAATAGCAGGGTTGTTAGACCTTTGTGCTGCTCAGTCCCTTATAGCCAGACCTTTTCTGTTAAAACTGTTTAAATTACAAACCAGTAATGAAAGGATCATATGTGTTTCCCACTGAACAGGTTCTTTAAGGCTATTATGATAATTAAAAACATATGGTGCCTACACAAGTCAGAGGGAAACCACAGATGTACAAATTAGGTATTATATAAGGTTTTTCTTTTTTGCCCTTTCAGAAATGACAAGTCAAAGAAATACAAAGAGATAAAAATGATAAATTTTTTTGGTTTTTTGGAGATGGTAGATGGTAGGTAGCATTTTGGATTTTTTAATCATGAAATATGTAAACCACCTTTCATACATAACCAGAGCAAACTCTGATAAGCAGGAAGAACAAAACAGTAAGACCGCAGTGTTTATGGAAGAAATAAGGAAACACTTTGTTTCATACAAGTTATTTGAGACCAGGAAACCTTTTGCATTTTTTATGATGTTTCCCTGCACAGACATGGAGGATTATATTTATTAAATATTGAATTATATTGAAATTGGATTGATGCAGCCAAAGGAGGACATTTCTTTGTATTCCATTTTTTCTCCTTTTAAAAAGGGGAAATGTACTCATATTGATTGCAGTACAAGTAGTCATTTGTTTTAATTTAAAAATATAGGATTGATTTTGAGAAGGTGATAAATACTGCTAATAAAAAAATTCAAAATGGGGATTTATAATGATTCTCTGTTAAGTCAATGGTTTAGAGAGGCTAACTTATAATAAAAGTAGAGACATGCTGAAATATCCATAGCTAATGGGTTATTTGCCATTTGCTAGTGCTGCAAAGTTTCCTTGGTGTGGTGGGTCGTGCTACAAAAGGCGAGATGTAGATCATCGAACTCTCCTTGCTCCTTGTTTGGTCTTCCTTGTGCTGCACGTGGGCAGCTGAGGGTCTGCTGAGGAGCCCCCTCCAGGTGCCGTCGTGGCCGGGTATCCCATAGAGGGGCTGTGTCACTGCCGTGACGCTCGAAACACATTGACCAATGCAATACAGTTGGTGCAAAAGGCTTTTTTATTACCAAAAACATGCTGCTTTTTTATTATTTCTAGGTTACCGTGTCTTTTTCTTATCGGTTACTAATGGTCAGCAAAGCAAGCTATAGCATTCTTCTTGGTTGGCCAGCAGTTCTGCTTATTCCGCTTACTTGACATAGATATGTCTTGTTCTCACGGTTTCTCCCTGCTTCAGACTTGTTTGTCATTAATCAGTGTCCGTGAACTCCCTGTCTTCACGGACATGCTTTGAAGCCTTCAAGGTCTCTTTCCTCCCCCGGCAGTCGGCGGTCGCTGCGCGCCCCGTTCGGGGCTGGCTCCGGGCGCGGCTCCGCCGGCTCCGCTCGGGACCCGCGGGCGGACTCAGCGTCGCTGCCGGTGCCGCGGGCCCTGCGGCTGCCCCTGCGCTGGGCACAGCAAACAACAGCTCCCTGCGCTGGGCACAGCAAACAGCTGCCTGCGCTGGGCACAGCAAACAGCTGNTCCGTCCCTGTGGCCCCCGGGCCGGCCGGGTCTCGGCACCAGCACCTGAGGCGGCCCCAAAGCCCTTTGTCTCCAAGCTGGTGCTTTGGACTGCTGGGCTCACGCAGCACCAGCACATCTGCCCCGGCCCCAAAGCCCTGCCCCCAGCACCAGCACATCTGCCCCAGCCCCTGCCCTGCCCTGCCTTGCCTTGTCCTGCCCTGCCCAGCCCTGCCCTGCCTTGCCTTGTCCTGCCCTGCCCTGCCTGGCTGTGCCACCCGGCAGGCACGCTGCCCTGCCCTGCCCTGCCCTGCCTTGTCCTGCCCTGCCCTGCCGTGCCACCCAGTGGGCCCGCTGCCTCTGTGGGTCCCGCTGCCTCCGTTGGTCCCGCTGCCTCTGTGGGTCCCGCTGCCTCTGTGGGTCCCGCACCTGCAGCCACCATCTCACCCCGAGCGGCAGCCGAGCTTTGCAGGCCCTTTGCTCGCTCGCTTCTGCTTTGTTCTGTCTCCTGCCAAAAAGCAGACAACTTTTAAAATGTTTTTTTTTCCTCCCAAAGAAACTTTTAGAAGAGCAAAAAAAGCAAATCTGGGGGAATAAGAGCGGGAGAAGCCTGCTGCTAAAACTTCAGGTTTGCGGGAGTGGTGGCTGAGCAGGCATTTCTGAAGAAAGTCTTTTCTTTTCTTGAGTGAGTGATAGCAAACTCAGTGTTATTTCACATGTAGGTATTACCATTTTAACTTTTACTGAGGTAAAATAACACCTTGTCACTCAGTGCAAATACCAATCACAAAATGAATTAATTGTAATAACTGTTGTCAACAGAACAAAAGACTTGTTGCTTTCCTAAGCAGATTTCAGTGCCACTGATAACTATATACAGAGGTTCCCTTTGGGCTTATTCGGTGTATGCAGTCAGAACATAATTTCATCTGTCTTTCTCTGTACTTTGTTGTAAAAGTCTCAGAAATTGAGTTAAAACCCTGTATTTTTTACATATCAGTCAGCATGCACTTTTCTAGTCCATGTGATTTTTTTTCCTCACAGAATCCCTAAACATTTTTACTAGTTAATTAACACATCTTTTGTGACTAATTTATTAAAGAATTAACAAGTTTATAACAGTCTGCAGAATCTGTTGGTTCCCTTTATGCTGTGATGGACAGTTACTTTCACAGAGACTACGGGCAGCTGTTTTGCTACAAAAAATACATTTTTGCTTCTTCAGCCAGTCATCTTTATCCAAAGCGAACACTGTGATCCCAGTAGATGGGGGAAGTTTCCTTTGAAAAGGGGGAAAGAGAGAAAAAAATAGCCAGGAAAAGCAAAATTCTTCATATTTGTGCTAACCACAAATTTATTCAAGCAAAGTTTGGGATGGGGGATACTAATTAACTAATTTCACAAAGGAGCCTCAGTACACCAGGAATCAGTGCCAATATGCTATACTCATTTTACATGGCTATTTAGCTTAATAATCAAAACCACTATGGCATATCCTCTATATTTCACTGCAAATGCTATGTATTTTCTCAAAGAAACATTGATATTGCAGCCTGGGATAGTCAGACATCACTGCCAATGGAATAGACACTCATCAGGAACTGACCCACAGAGCAGTTCAAGATCTATTTTGCATCCTTATTTAACAGGATATGTATTTTAGATCAGTTTCCCCCTCTTTCCTTTCAAAACATACCAACAGGCTCCAGTATCACCTGCCTTCCTTAGGAGCAGAATCACAAACTCAGATAAAATACATGGAAAATTAATTAGTGCTGTATCTTCCCCGAGCAAGAAGCCAGAAATCAGGAAAGCCCCTGTAGAAGTGTGTTTGGGCTCCCCGGCTCAGGGCTGGAGGGGAGGGTGGGAGGCTGATGGGGCACCAGCAGAGCAGCTGCCCATGGTTAGCCAGGCATGGGTGGTGCTGCTCTCCCCTCTGCCTGGGCAAATGGGGCAGGTCACAGCCCTTTGCCGGAGGGCAAGGAGCACCCTGGAGCTTCAGGAGGACCTTGCTGAAATCTTTCCTTTCCAAACCTGCTGGGGCTGGAGGGCCGGGAGCCTCGTGCAGCCCCTCTCTGGGCTTTGTGGTGGGTAATGTTGGTGCCGTGCAGCCTTGAGGCTGGGGATTTCTGTGGTTTCCCCTCCAACCCTCTGCTGTCAATAACATTTGGTCTGTCTTTCTTGTTGGCAAGTGCTGTGTCTTCAGCCACCGGTCGGTGAAATGTTCCTGCTCTACTGGGAGCTTGTTTTTGGGTGGGCAGGGCGGCTCTGCAGCCGCAGCAGAGCATCTGTCCGTGGGGCACGGGCTCGTGGTGCTGGGGAGCACCTGCCTGCTCACCCCTCTGCAAGGGTGGCACCCGACTCGCTGTGAGCTGCAGCATGTTTGCTCTCATGGAAACAGTCCTCAATGTGCTGAAATGATTTTTCTCTCATGTACTTCCCATGGCAGATGGGACTGGACTATCCGTGATGATTGCGCCGGAGCTTGAGTGGTTTTGTTTCAGCAGCCTCAGGCCAAGGCTGTGGATGATCTTGTGTGGATGCACGGGGATGCAGGAAGGCTCTGCAAGAAATTCTCGCTGTGGTTCAGGCATTTATCAGAGAGACGTGGCTGTGGGAGGGAGCTGCTCTGTGATGCCTGGTCCTTGGTCGTGGTCCTTGGGCCCTGAGGGTGGCTGCTGTGCTGCAGTGGTTTTGGGGGCATGCTGGTTCTGTGCTTGGAGCAGCTCACAGTCAGCACTGCCTGGGATCTGCTGTGCCTCTGACATCGCTCCTCACCGTGGGGTACAGCTTACCAGCGGCAGGTGTAAGGTTTTGGACAGAGGAAGCAGCATGGGAAAGGTTGAGTGGCATCTTCTGCGAGCTCTAATGCTGTGTGGATGGGGAAGCAGCTCTGCTCGGGGGGCAGCAGCCATCCTTGGGTGGAGTCATGGGAGGTTCTCAGAGAAAGCTGCACTGAACCCCTCTGGTCA
>VWZG01002274.1:976894-992676 GCA_013396735.1 Grallaria varia
CATGCAATATAAACTACAGTGCAAAACACAGTGTATTAAACATTTTATGAAGAAGATGGATACAAATGTATGGTGAATACTATTTTCAGCTGTTTACAGACCCTGAACATGTTTCCTCTAAGTTTATGATCATGAAACTGCAGCTATAATTTGCCATGCGCTGTTGCAAGTGAGACAGAATGAGCAGGAATGTCAGTCTTTTATCAATATTGCATTAAGATGCGATTGTATTTTCAATATCCCTAGTATAGCTCATTAACATGGTATTTTAGCATAACACGTGATAAAGTCAGGTGAGGCTGTTCTCACATTTTAGTTATAATGTTTTTAATGTTTATGGTGTTGCAAAAGAGTACAAACCCATCCTGATATCTGGATATCAAGGGCTGTAGAACAGGCAACTCTGACATAGGTCAATAATATGGAATACCATATTTCTGCATTGCGCTGATATGCCATTTAGCATTGTATTTTGCCAGCCACAGTTCAATCATATTTTCACTCTAGTATTGTTCAACATCAGACATTCTCAGTTCTCATGTTCTGAGCTGTATTCTGTCTGCTGAGACAGTACTGAATGAAATTTTTTGACTTTCCACAGTAATAGTAATCTTAACCTCATTTAACACACAACTAGAAGTAGGTTTGGTTGAGTCATAAAAATTATAAATCATTGGATAAAGGTGTTTTGCCTAACCAGTCTGTAATTGCTGGTGCTCTGACCTTCCTCTGGTCAGTTGCAAAGTGTTTTCTGTATCATGTTTTAGTCTCAGTGTCTGTGGAGGTTCCTTCATTTGCTATTAATAATAATAATTGGTATTCATGATTTTATTAAGTGAGTGTATCAGTAGCTGATTGAACGTAGCAGTGTTGTCAGTGTAGCCTGTCCCTGTGTGTTGATGAAGCCAGTTGGTGTGTCGTGGTTTGCTGTGGACACAGTTTGGTGCTGGCCACCTTCCACGCCTCCCGTCTCCGCTCAGCTCTTTGAGAGGAGCCCCCTCTCCCCTTTCATCCACGGCCCTCTGCAAAGGCATGTGGATCCTTTCCCCCCCTGCCCTTTACAGCTCATATGGAAACGTGTAAACGTTGTGGCCTGCTAAGGGCTGCTTTACGAAGTGCTGAAAGGCTTTAAAGCAGCAGGCAGAGAGAGCAGGCAGCCCTGCACGGGAGGCTGGCCGGGGGTGTCCCAGCAGGGCTCACTCGTGCATTGCCCACTGGCACCCCAAGCTGGGAATGGTCCCTCCAAGCAGAGTCATTTGTGCCCTTTCGGTGTGACTGCAGCCCTGGGAGCCATCAAAGGATGGCAAGCAGAGCCCTTCTTCCAGCTGGAGCAGCTTTGTTTGGGCTGTGATGCTGTCTTAGCTCCTTCGAGTGCCTGCATCCACGCCAGTGGGGTACCCACCTTCCCCAAACACCTCTTCCTTCTGTGCAGACAATCACAAATCTCTTCCTCGCTCATGATTTCTGATTTTGACCTACAGTAACACCCAACTCCTGGAACTGACCCCAGAAACTGAGGAGCAGTAGATTGTGCAAAATAAAGCTTGGAATACTTTGCTCTCTCTGCCTGACAAATGCTAAACTGTGCCTTTCCCACTTCCAGGATCAGGGGCACAGCCTTGGAGAGCAAGAGGAGGGATTGCAGCTCTTGCTGCAGTTCAGTTCTCAGGTCACAGTCTCAGCTGTGGTAATTAGTGGCAAGCATCTGTGTACAAGAAAAAGGGGCCACTTCCAATTCCTGTGTACTCCTAGGAAGAAACCTGAACAAAAGATAAGGACAGCTAGACCAGGAGGTCTGTCTGTCTGTCTGTCAGACATAGGTGGCCACTGCTGATGGAGAACTGCTTCCACTCGTGACTCCGTAGCATGTGGAATGAATAGAAAATTGTTCCTTTGAGGAAAAACTTCAGTCAATCCACACTTGTCTATTTAGAACAAGGCATTTAATCTGAATGTCCTGCAAACTTTGTGTTTAAGTACTTTATTTGTCCCATTTAATTTTCTTAAGCAAAGTCTATAGACAGATGTATCCCTTAGGACCAGGTCTTTTTAATTTTTTTTCTTATTTAAACCTTTGTGCTGCCTACACCAGGCACCATTAAAAATTCAGGATTTGCCCTCATCAGTGATTACTTTGAATAGGAACTAGGATGTTGTTGTATAGCAGGATACAGTGGTTACAGGACTGGGAATGTGGCATGGTGCTCGCTATATGTATACCTTCAATAACTCCTGCATCTCCCTTTAGTTTGTGTTTTCCATCTTATGCTCTTCCATAAGAGTGGATGCAAATGCAGACAGGCAATTTCTTTTGGCTTTAATGGGCTTTTCCCTGGAAAACATAACTCCTTATATTGTGTAAGCTTAGCTGGCAGTACATGCATTAACAGGGTCGGTAAAGGTGTTATGTCTGCAGTGTACACATGAATAAAATTCTGAAATTCTCTACTAGGCAGAAGGGTTTCAGATGCTTTGAGTAAAGTTACCATGTTATCTTGATAAGCATAAATACATTTCACTAACAGCTTACTGAATAAGTGATTTTTGTGTCAGAAAAACACACAGTTTGTACATAAGCAATATGTACATTTTGGGAGAGGAGTGATTTGCACTTTTCTAGTTGTCTCAAGTATGGAAACTTTTTTGCATCTTGTATTGGAGAGGGAAGGAATCTCTCTGCCCCAATGAAGAAGACAGGTCTGTGTATAGAGTTCAAATTTAGGCTTGTGTGTAGTGGTATGGATGGCAGAAGACCTTGGCAAGCAATGCAAATACAGATGTGCTAACTTGAAAGCTAATTCCAAAATTATATTTGTAACTATGTAAGGCATGAATCTGAATATTGGTAGCTAACATCCTTAGGGAATGCAGGCGTATTTTGAAATTATAGGTACCGTGTTTGTATATTACGTCTGACCATGTTCCTGCCAGAAAGCAGGGAAGTCTCCTGCTAAATTCTTCAAAGACATCCCCATCTCTTCAGAAACCCAGAAATTGCTTGTTTTCTGCTCCTGCCCATACTGCACAGCCAGCTTATTCATTAGCGGACTAGATCCTCATTATGATGATCTCATTCATTAGCAGACTAGATCATCTGGTGCTTCCCAACTTCTTGTTTCAAAGGGTCGCCTTCAAAGGCAGCGCTGCTGGGAGCACGGGGCTGTGTCGCGGCTGCTGGGCCCTTGGAAGTTGTTCTGTGAGCTGGTGTGTTTGCTGACGGGTGATCAACACGTGCAGGAGAGACCTGCATTAACAGGGGTGGGGAAATCCTGTCGAAACTGCAATTGCAGCACCCAGGAAGGTCAGTGCAATGCCACTGATGGCAATGCCACTGATCGGGGGCTGACTGGCGGCCTCCGAGACGGGTTCAAGTGTGTCAGGAGTGCTGAGCCCAGTGTTAAAGCTGGAACAGCAGGAGGGGGTACAGGAGCGTGTGTGCAGGTTACAGGCAGGTGGGAATTACTCTGTCATTTTCAAAGAACATAGCAAACATTTTTGCATTTGAAATTTCTTTTGTACATTCAATTATGAAGCCCTAAAGTTGTGTAGCAATTAACTGAGGAGTGCTGTCCCATTAGAAGCTGAGAGAAACAAGGGTATATTGAATGGCAAATTGTGACTTTTCAGAGAAAAGAAACGGTTCCATGCTTTTTCTCCAAGTATAAGAACATCCAGCTTAAATAGGGTATTCAATTTTTAATGAATTGGGCTCTTAGTGTCCTATGATCTATGAATGTAAAGCTAAAAAATGATAAATGGGAGCACACAACTGATGGGTTTATACATGGCATAGTTCCTTTGGAAGATATTCTTGTTTGTTTTGGGCTTTTTAATTTCCGCTTAGATATGTTCTTGATCGTGGATGTAAACTGGTAAATGATTTTGCAGCACTCTTAATCATTTCCTCAAACATTTTTACCTCTTTAAATGAACTGTACTTTAACCTAAATTGGTATGCCTTCTACTTGTAGAAGAGTGGAAGGTTTTAAAATGATCTAATATGGGACAGTATTTAGCATTCAGTATTTTCTAGCCCGAGAAACATTATATAATAATCTATAATCAAAAACACTAAAAACCTGTTAACTGCTAAATTCTGTTTCATTCTAACATTACAACTAAAACTCATTTATAAGTAAATGAAAGTCAAGAGGATTAAATTCAATTAAAATTACTTTGAAGTATGGGGGGAAAAATGTTTCACGGTGATATAAATCAACATATTGTTATTGCCTTCTTTTCCTTATCCGTTAAGGGTCTCTAAAGCAAAATGTAGTCTAAATTATACATGGAGCACAAATAGAGAGAAAAGAACTCCACGCACCCACAAGCACAACCCAACTAAAATGAAAGGTTTGGGTGTACTTGTGGATGAATGGTGTGCTTTTCTGTATGCTTTGCAAGCCAGAATTGTGGAAGGTTTCTCCCACTTGCAGCCTCCATACCTTCATTGAGTGCAGTATAAATAGAAAGCCAATTAAAGTACATCTTTGTTATAAAAAAGAGGGAGACAAACAAAAAAACCAACACCATTTTAGTGTGCATGCATTTTTTACTGAAAGTAGGATCTCGGCAGAGAAATTAACTTTAATAATCTATGGATTACAAGACATATCAAACCTTCAAAGCATTGCAGCGTTAGATCTATTCTCAAAAGGGTTTAAATTACTTTAATAGTTAATAATAAGTGATATGAGTCATTTTTCCAAGTAAATCAAGATCGGTTGTCATTTGTTCATCTGGTCTGCAAACCTCTTAATTATAGCAAAGAAATTCCTCGGTACCTACTGAGCACCTCTGGGGTGTGTAATACTAAAATGCACTTAAAGTTTTTCTGCTGTTGTTTGATGATTTAGGACATAAACCTACCACAAAGCAGAGAAATGTTTTCAGTATCCCTCTAGCCCAGCAAAAGTCAAGCCCCACTAGAGAAACATACAGCCACCCTACAGCCTAATTCAGGGCAAATCTCTTATGCCAATTGAGCTACTGATCTTAAACACACATGGCACACTTGGAAACCCATGTGTGAGAGTGTGTGTGTGTGTGCAGACATGCAAACCATAAAATCCCATTGAAGATAGTTTTGCCAAAAGAAGGCCCAGTTCTGCAACCGTCCTGAAAAGTCATCATCGGTCAGTAAAAATCAGCAACTGAAAATTTCACTAACTGCTTGCCTAGGGAAGTTTGCTCCCATGAGCAAGATCAGGACCATAGAAAAACAATGCTATTGTTGTTTAAGAAAAGAACCTCACTGTCTGCTTTAAATCATATATTGTTCCCACAGGTTTCAATTACTTCACATAACGAGACGGTGCCAGAGTGTAACAATGGCATGGCTTTCTGTCTCCATGGCTCTGGTACAATACTTTTAAATGAATTATCAAACTGATCAAAACCAACATTGTTCTTCCCATTACTGCGCTGCAACCTCACCATTAGCAGAGTCAGTGTCCACAGATGTAGCCCAGGGACACTTGCTGGGCGAGTTGCTGCCCCAGCAGGAGAGGCTGCAGGGATGGGGATGCTGCTCCCCTCTCTGCTGGGGCAGGATGCTCTTCAGCCAGCCAGGCCCCTGGACCTGTCCTTAGTGCAGGCAATGCCTGAGGGTCATGTGCTCTAAGGTCCTGCACGGCAGCTTGAAGCAGTGTGTGGGGAGGGGTTCTTCTCTAGAAGAGACTTCAAAAAAGCAGAGGAGTTACTCTCATATCTGTCCATGCTTGTCAGAAGGAGTCTCTAGAAAACACCAGTAAAACTCACCAAACCCAACAGCAACTTTAAACTGTTAAGCCATTTGGCATCATCCCTTCAAAGGCCACACAAAGCACAGATAATTCAATCTTAAATCTCAATTTGTGCAGGAAACACGAGATGACTGTTGGCAGGGTGTTATTTCCAGTTCATGAGATTGAATTAGGGAGGCCAGAGACAGAATGATGGTATCACGGACCAGTCCGGGCTGGAAGGGCCCCCTGGAGATGCCTCGGCCCAGCCGCCCTGCCAAGGCAGAGCCCCCGGCACAGGTCACACCGGCGCGTGTCGAGGTGAACGTCGGCTGGGAGGGAGCTCCACGCGCCCCGGGCAGCCAGCCCGTGCCGGGCTCTGCCGCTCTCACCGTAAGGACAGCCGGCAGGAAACCATTGTCTTCTTTCTCCCCTTGTTCTTTGGCAGGGATGTTTTAGTAAGATTTTGTTTCGAAATAACGACCTGTATTTCCTTCTTTAACCCCAGCAATCTCTCTGCCCCTTGCTATGACCCCTTTGCTGTGTGCCCATGCCCCGGTGCCCACCAGCCCACAGGAGTCCTGTGTTAGCCCGTTGGCCACCGCCACGCAGTGTGTGTGGACCATCCTGCTGCAGCCGGGCAGCACCCGCTGAAGAACAGGGAACCCTCCCAACCACAGCTGTGGGCAAATACCAATTGTAAAAAATCGCAACTGGCTGAAGGGCGTTTCTCATTTTCATAGTCATTACAAAGAATTGCTTTTCTATCCCCCTCAGACCTAAGCTGGAGTTTTTCCACGGGGTGTGATGGGATCCACGCTGAAAGAGGACTCCAACGTTTGTAGATGCATTGCTAGCAGATCCGTGAACTGTCTGAGATAATTTGGACTTCTGCAGTTGTACTGTTGCATTCATTTTGCGAGTATTAATTTAGGCTCACTGCACCTCGGAAATCATTTGAATATTTATAAATTTAAGTATTTATTTTCATAGTAAAATTAAAGCAGTATTGTCTTGCAACTAACCCTACTTGTTCCACCACTCCAAAAACAAAACCTTGAGTATGATAACCTTTATTTATAGATGGCAATAAGCATATTTTGCAATTTTATTATTCATGACCCTTGTACTAAATATCATAATCAGAATACAGATGTGTGAGATAATTTCTGTATGGAAGTCACTGAAGTAATTCTTGTAAAACAAAAATAGCATTGTGTTCAGAAGAATAATATGTCCATATTTAATGTGTGCCTTTGTACAAACAAAGAGACCACACAGCGTTTTTTTGAAAAGTCCTACATTAATAACAAGCTTCATGAATAGAAACAAAGCTCTAAAATTGTGATTTTTAGTGTTAACTTTAGTTTTTGTCACATGCGTATATTCTTCCATATATAGTCATTAGGTTTTTATTGCAAACAGGAAAGTGGCTGCTGCGTGCTTTGTGTGAACGCATAATCAGCAAAAGGACAATTCGTTAAACCAGTTGCTCCCAAGAAGTTAAACCCCATCCTTTGTTAATTGCCACCTTTCCTGGTGTCTGTGCTAAAGATGCAGATTATCAGATAAACATCATATTCAGACTTCGCTCACTAATTGACTGAACAAGAATCGGTCACACTTTATGTACCATTCCATAATGGATTTGCATGTTTGTGAACCCTAACTGGCTGTGGAAATGGAAAGCAAATGTTTAATAATCACAAATAACTTTATGGTTTAGGTTTTTTTAAGCCAAGAGTGAAAACCCAACTTTTTTCTTCCCAGTTTGTGACAGGTTCATCATTACAGATGGGTGATGAATGATCATTTTGTGGTCGTATCAGCTGTTGTGCTACTGTTTAGAGAATTTTTAAAATGATCGCTAAATATAACATTTTTTCAGTTAGATGTTACATGAATAATTGATACAGTAAAGTGACGGTGAAAGGCACAGGTACAATAATTGAAAGTTTTTTGTCAGAGGTTTTTGAGAACACATGCCACTTATTGAGTATCTGACTATCACCATATTAGGCTGGTTTCTTTCTACTTGCATATCTGCAGCAGAAGCTCTCATTAAGCATATTGTAAAAAGATCCTTTTATGAAAATGCTATCAAGTATTTATAACTACAGCACTGAAGATCAGAGGAGGATATTGTTCAAAATCTGTGCAACATAAAACTGGTCAGAAATATCAGCATCAATCAGTGTCAAAATTAAAACTGACTTGAATTTGTTTTCTTTTAAAATCCTTTTTATTTTTTTTTGAGTGGGCTATAACAAGCGCATACTCATTTTGACAATCTTATTTGCTGGCCCCACATTGCAATAAATCAGAAAGATGCTGGTAATAACAGGAAAATATTGAGGCTACCAAAGCAACAGGAAAAAAGCATTCCTAAGAAAAAGAAGAAATCAACCCACCACCACTAATATATGATAATAAGAACTCTTCTCTCACCTGGTATGAACATGGAAAGAGGGGAATTGTCCATGAGCCTAAAGGTTTGAGTTATCAGTCCTAATATTTTGATTTAAAAAAAAAAATCCACTCTGGATAAAGGGTTATTAGATACTCCCAAGGCTGAGTAGCAGAAGTGCGACTGTGTATTACCCAACTGGACACTTCTTCCTGTACTGTATATGAAGAGATTATCTCAGATCTCTAGAAGCCAGAAGAAGGGATAATGTATATACTTCTGACACTGGCACTCTTCCAAGAGAAAGTTGTAACAAGCCTAGCAAAAAAGAAAAGGAAAAAAAAAAAAAGCCAGAACAAAGGGTGAATGGCATATGGTGGTTATCCTACAATATGGTCCTCATCCCTTCTAATACATCTCTGGGAGACATAAGCAAAGCACAGCAATGTTATCCTAGGAGATGACATGGCTGCCTTATACCCTGGGAGGAATGACACTTTATTCACAACTTTTAGAATTATTTCTATTATATTCTATTTTATTGATGAGTCCTGGTGCCCCCGGCAGTGCCTGTTCAGGGTAGATCCCTGCACTGCAACTTTGCCTTCACTCCAGCTGTGTGGCTGGTCTGTGCTGGGTCTTCTGCAGTGCCTGGTCAGCTCTGTAGCCTCTCTGGTCACAAACACTGTTTGCGTGTGGGTGAGTTGGGGTTGGGAATCCGCAGTCCTGCCACTGAGGTGACCATGCTGGGAATGTTGTGCCTCATCAAACCGTGAGGCTTTTCCTCCAGAAGGGCAGGAGCAAACCTGCCCAGGGCTTCCACCTGTAACCTGGGTCTCCCCCGGATCGGGCAGAGCATCTTCAACTCTGTCTTTTCTTTTTAGTGCGTTACCAGTTGGGTATTCGGGGTTATCATTGACAGGGGGACACCCCTGCTCGTCACAGGGACTGTTTTAAGCAATGTGACCGAAGCAGGGAAGCTGCAGGATGCCGAGGATGGCTGCAGAGTTACATTGCCCTGCTGTCCTCCTTTCCCCCATGGCACTGTTGGTGGGATGTGCCATCCCAAGGGCAGGAGCAGGACCAGCAGCCATACAGGTGCTCTGCCTCTCAGAGCAGCCGCAGGGCTCAGGGTTCCACTGCTGTGCAAATGCTCCATGCACATCCTCTCCCTCCCTCCCTCCAGTACTTTCTGGATGAGAACACAAAAGTCCTAATGTAGATTTGTTGTGTGGGAGCCCTTGGATGAGTAGATACTTGGAAAGAACACCCCTATCTCACTGGTGCTAGCTGCTCAGATATTAAAAATAAAGGAATCCTTTCTAATGAAAGAATATTCTCATCACAGAATGCCAGATCATATTTTGTATCTAATCCTCCCGACTTCAGTAAAAGAATTGTACAGAGTGTAACAAAGTCAGTACTTTAACAGTGTCTTAGTTAAAATAAGATCTCAGGAAATCAGTGTGATAATGAGCAATTGGCTAAGAAACTCCAGCATATCGTACCAGGCCCTGAGAGATAATGCAAAAGCAACCCCCTTTTCCATATAATGACCAGTTGCAGACTGTGCTGACTGCTTATTAATTGTCTGCACGACACTGGAATTGCTTGACCATAAGTTGAGGCCATGATTCCTTAGCCACTGCTGCTCATCACACCTCTGGGGTGGTGGGGAAGGTTTTGATGCTGTTACACTGCTCTGATACTGGCCAGGTCTTTGTACGCTCAAATTCCCCCCAAGTCCCCCCTTCCTACTGACACACTTGTAAACAAGATTTTTCTTTTTTTAGACATTGGTAGCATTGCTTAATAATGATTGAAAGATTCCAAGAGACAGCCTAAATCTTTGTTTTACCGCTTTTGTAACAGAAATTATGTGGCTTTTGAAGCTCTTCCACTGAGATTCAGATTGAGAAACCACAAAGCTAGGGATTTTAGAATTTATTTACAGTATGTTGACTTTATTTTTCCTAAATCTAGCTAAATAACTAAGAATATCATAATTAATGCAGGAGCCTATGACTATCTTTTTCTTCTCTTCCAAAGGAGCTCCATATTCACAGGATTCACTCTGAAATACAGATAAAGTCAAGGAAGTTTTGAAATTCCCACAAGGTTCACAAAATGTTGGCAACATCTTGTAAATCAAAATCAAAACCAAAATGTAGCACCTTTGAATTACAGTAAGAAAGAAAGAAAGAAAGAAAGAAAGAAAGAAAGAAAGAAAGAAAGAAAGAAAGAAAGAAAGAAAGAAAGAAAGAAAGAAAGAAAGAAAGAAAGAAAGAAAGAAAAGACAAAAGATAATAAAAATAATTCTGAGTCTCCAAGTATGTAGATTCCTTCACAGTTTTGCCCATTTGAATATAAAACTCTTTCTCTGTAGTAACTTATTGGGATTTTTCCCTGGGACTGCACCCCAAATGAGTCAGATGTTCTGCTTCAGATTAACTTTTATTTTATATTACCTTTTATCTTTGCCTTCAGGTAACTTCTCATACTTCTAGCTCATGTAAAAGGGTGGTAAAACCTTTTGTAGTAGTATAATTTATTTGGATCCAGCTACTAAAGGGCATAGCAGCACCTGAAAGAGAACTAAAGCCAAAATGTTATTAGAAATTAAAATCTCCCAAGGAAGATGTTTTTTTCCTCTTTATGAGCACGCTTGAGAACCCAGGTGGGAAGAATGGACCTAGGCCCATGCAGTACCTAGTGCTACATCACTTCCAGCAATTACAGTTGAAGAAGTAAAACCACAGGTTATTCATTGATTTATCTGGTTTTTATTCTCTGTCAGTATGGATCATGGCTGCAGGGCGGCTGCTGTGGATTCTTTTCCGTGTCCTTTGCAGGGGCAGGTGCCTCGCTGGTCTCTCAGAGGTGCCCAGATGTGTTGACTCTTTTTTCCTCTTTGTGTGTGGGTAAGAGAGGGCAAGGACTGCCCCAGGTTGTTCCAGAGCCCCCAACCTCGGCTGCTGCTTAGAGACCCCAGGGGAGCCCTGCAGCAGTTCTGGGCAGTGAGAGGTGGGTTGGATGTGTCCCTCCCTGCCGGTGGGATCCTCAGTCCCGTGGGATCAGGGCTCTGCTCCCCAGCCGCAGGACGTGCTGTCGGGGCACTCAGCAGCAGCCCCAGCTCCTGGACTGTCCGCACTGCCCTCAAGGGCAGGCTTGGCTTTTGTACTCCGAGTTCATTTACATAAGGGCCAGGATTCTGAAATGGAATTTTTCTGACTTTTAAACTGGCTAAAGAGACTTGTGTCAGTTGTGATCCCCACTCAGAAAGGAGACCCTATACTAACAATAAGCTTTTTTTTTTGGTTATTTTTTTGTGTCCAGTTATTTTCTATGGCTGCCAAGGACCCATGACCAGAAGAACCTGCAGGATTTTCCAGCATTTGTCTCTCTTATTCTATATCCTTAAACACAATACCTGGAAGCCACTCAGTCGTTATCTTTAGAGTATTCAATCAGTTCCATCCGAAAAAAAACCCAAACCCCACAAAAATTCAGTACTGAGGCCAGCACTAAGGTATGATCTGTCAAAGTGTTGTGAACCCAGGCCATCAGAAGGTAGCAAAGATGTCCCTAACCTCTGGCAGTGAGGCTCTGACCTTTCCTCACAGCTTCTGGCAAATATGGCTTCAAAGACAAACACAAGATGCTCAGGCTGGGATGGGGATGAAACGCCTCACCTTGCAGAATCAGGTCAGATGGTACCTCCCTGTGCCTTTCATTATAAAGAGACTGTCTTCCTTTAACTTCTATCCTGTGCTTATAATACTACTGGGATTAAAAATTAGAAGTTGCTGTCCCATAATAGACCGAGCTGCCCTCTATATTTCAGTGGTGCTGCTGAGATTGGGGCACGAATGACGCTGGTAGATCTCAGTGCAGTTCAGGAGCCTGCATTTTGCATTTAGCACACTGCTCTACCTGACCCTCGACTGTTTACCCTAACAAACACTGTGTTTTTAGGCAAATGCCATATTCCTGCCATCCTCCTTGTGGCAAAATTTTCCCTTCTTTGTGTATGGTCAACCCTTAGGCCAATGCTAATGGAAAGCTGGAGTCTGATTCTGGCTTCTGGTGAAGATAAAAGCACTGACTGGGCTATTTGCCTTCTCAAGGTGCTGTCCAATGGAGAACGTTCTTGGAGTGATGGCACTGCAGTTCCATCCATTCCCAGAGCCCACCTCCTTGAGTGTGTTAGCTGAAAAGGAAAGGGGTTTGATGCTGTGCCTTCCCCAAGCCCAGAAAGATGCTCAGAGGCACCATCTCTCTGTGTCACTTCCTCCTCTCCTCCCCACATTTTGAACTCCTACTAGGAGGGTTTCCAAACAGTTAATTCCCCGTCTCTCTCCAGGCCTTGCAGCATTTCATAATGCTATTGCCACAGTACAAGGCAGGAACACATAAGTAGGAGTTTCCTTTTTTTGGTAGCATCTTTATTTGATTCCCTTCGTGGTCCATTTTAACTCCGTCCTTCCCGGGCAGCCCTCACTGCCTGCAGGGGAGCAGCAGAGCCCTGGCACCAGAGCTCCCTCCTGCCCGTGCTCCTGGACGTGTCCCAGAGGTTCCATCTTCCTTCGAAAGTTGTGAGCAAAGCCCTTGTGTGGGTGAGGTGTCCAGGGAACGGGGCAGTGGGCTGAGATGGTGTGGAGGAGGAGACTCTGCTCAGCTCAGAGGGCCCTGCTGAGGAAATCTGTGCTTTGGATGCAAAGATGCTTCTGTGCAGCACGAACCACAGAAGGACTACAGGTAGCTCCAAAGGCAGTATGTTAAGATATTTTTCCTGGTGATCCTTCTTAAAAAAAAAAGCAAACCCCAAACCTTTTCCATTCTCCACAGTGCTGTTTCACTAACTCCAAGCGTCAAAAGGGTTTTATTCTTAGCCTTCTGTTTCGATCAGTTAATTCCCACCAGGGCTGAGATAAAAATTGTCTGTGGGACACACTGTTCTTTCTTCTTATACACCTAATGTTGCTGTGCTATTTTGGGCTACCATTTAAATAAAAGCCAATTTGACTAAAGAGCAAATATATTCTGTCGAATGACGGCAAAAGGGCAGAGCTTGGGAAAAAGAAACAAGAAAATGCAAGGCATTCATTTTTCCTTTGTACTTTTTAATAAAAGAAATTCTCTTGCAGCTTAAAGTGACACATTAAAAGATGTATGTATCGTGGCTTTTAAAAACACAATTAGATAACACCTTGTCAAATACTTATATTCTTTGTTGACAGCCTTGAGTACAATCACAATAACAGCACAGCTATTTCAGCATGTTTCTTATTCAGTTGCCAATGGCAGAGTCAGCCATTTTATAAAAATGTTACTGTTTATCACTTTAATCATCAATCTACATCTAGTCAAAACAATAAGTCAGAAGGAGTAGTAAATTATACTTGTGCAACCCTGATGAGTTTGAACTGTTTTGCTGAAATTAACTGCAATAATTATCTATTTTTCTAAAGCTGTTAAGAAGTTCTGTGTAAAGAAAAAAAAATTGGATCAATGAGGACTTGGCTTTTGCTTTGTTTTATAAAACATAAAACCTTTACAGTAGGCTGAGAAAAATTTCAACACTGAGTCTCGGTTTTCTAAAGGTGAAAGAAAAAACCCAGAGTCTGGTCTCTTTTTCCAGCACCAAGAGCCCCAGACAGAGCAGTCAGGTGGGCCAGGCCATGCTGGAGGTGCAGGCTGCTCTGGAGGGCCTGGCGCCCGCAGTGGAGGGGCTGCTGGGGGGCTCTGGGCACAGCAGGGACCTGCGTGGGCAGCTGCTTGGGCTGGGCCCCCTTGGGGCTAGGGCTGCTGTTAGGCAACAGTACTGCTGAATGCCCAGCCTGCTGCAGACAGAGATACACCTTTGGGGTATTTTTTTTGCACATGTGTGTGTGTGTATATATATNTGGCAGTTTCACCCCTGCACCCTGCCCGTTTGGTGCCCACCAGAGAAGTGCCAGGGCTGGATGCCATGCGGCAGTTTCACCCCTGCACCCTGCCCGTTTGGTGCCCACCAGAGAAGTGCCAGGGCTGGATGCCATGTGGCAGTTTCACCCCTGCACCCTGCCCGTTTGGTGCCCACCAGAGAAGTGCCAGGGCTGGATGCCATGCGGCAGTTTCACCCCTGCACCCTGCCCGTTTGGTGCCCACCAGAGAAGTGCCAGGGCTGGATGCCATGCGGCAGTTTCACCCCTGCACCCTGCCCGTTTGGTGCCTACCAGAGAAGTGCCAGGGCTGGATGCCACGTGGCAGTTTCACCCCTGCACCCTGCCCGTTTGGTGCCCACCAGAGAAGTGCCAGGGCTGGA
Organism: Grallaria varia; assembly: GCA_013396735.1. NCBI lineage: Eukaryota > Metazoa > Chordata > Aves > Passeriformes > Formicariidae > Grallaria > Grallaria varia. The sequence continues at coordinate 991,332 of VWZG01002274.1, forward strand.
TGCCACGCGGCAGTTTCACCCCTGCACCCAGCCCGTTTGGTGCCCACCAGAGAAGTGCCAGGGCTGGATGCCACGCGGCAGTTTCACCCCTGCACCCTGCCCGTGGTTCTGAGTTTGGCAGGACGCCTGTGGTGCCCAAGGCTGCCGCCAGCTATTCCCTGGGAGCCCCCATTTGGGTGCAGGGCAGGGATAAAGGGTTTGCTTCCAGGCAGGTCTCCTGCCCCAGGACGTGCAGTTGAGTCACCTCCCTATCATCAAAGCCTTTGCCTTTTTCTACCCTTGTGGTTCTAGTCTTTTATTTATTGCCTTTTATCAGTATGAAATATTTTGTCTTTATTTTTTTTTTGGAAGGACATAATTATCTCTTTCTGTAGCTGGATCCCAACTTCTTAGAGCTAACATTGTGAATACTGTGAATGCATTTTATATGTCATGGGTATGTGTGATCAGTTGGGTTTTTAGACTTATATACCATAGACTATCAATATTGCATTTGCTGCTCTAACCAAGAGGCTTTAATAATACAGATCTAACTTTTTACTCTTTTACAAGACAAGGCAGCAAATTTAGATTCCTTTAATCACATGAAAAATGATTGATATAACTAGGGGATTGAATTTTGGAAACAATGCTAGGACAAAAGAGTTCCTGATGGGATTCTATAAATATTAACAAAGAATATTTGTCTTATCTTTTGCTAGCAACCATTAAGTATTTAACCCTATTCATGGAACATTTTCTGTGTTAAGAAAGCTTTAGCTTTTGTCTCCCCAAAAGGGTGTCTGTCTGTCTGCTTCTCCAGTATAACAGTTCTACTGCTTTGCCATCAAACTTTGATGGTATATTTAATAAATTTATTATACTATAAATACACAGTGATTTACTTAGCAGTTATTTAGAGCAGTATTTATACAGATCTTTATTACTTTCTCCTAATTACTGACTAAGGCCCTTGTGATACCTGAGAACACAAAGCATATGAAAACCACAGTCAAAACCAATATATTAATGTAACCTGTGCCCTCTGTAGGGAGCAAGGCAGACGTATTTTGGAGTCCAAAAGAGAAAAAAAAAAGCAGCAAGCGAGAATCACATTGCCAGCTTTGCATAGGTGCAAAAATTTCTGGCTCCTATCAAAAGTTTATGTGCAGATATTTGCACCCTGGCTTGCTTCTTCTGCCTGTAAATACCGAATATCTCTACAATTATTATTTATTTATTTATTTAATTAATTTTAATTTCTCCCGTTTGGGCTTTCCACGGTTTCCTGCCAGCACAGGTGGTGGTTGTTACACCATCGCCCCCAGCAGCCCCACCCTGCCCTCGGGGCCGGGGCCGAGGGAAA
>VWZG01002274.1:992848-1034703 GCA_013396735.1 Grallaria varia
GGGCACGGGCACTGCCCCCGTGGGTCCCGCCGGGCACGGGCACGGGCACGGGCACGGGTCCCGTGGGTCCCGCCGGGCACGGGCACGGGTCCCGTGGGTCCCGCTGGGCACGGGCACTGCCCCGCGTGTCCCGTGGGTCCCGCTGTGCACGGGCACGGGTCCCGTGGGTCCCGCTGGGCACGGGCACTGCCCCCGTGGGTCCCGTGGGTCCCGCCGGGCACGGGCACTGCCCCCGTGGGTCCCGCCGGGCACGGGCACTGCCCCCGTGGGTCCCGCCGGGCACGGGCACTGCCCCCGGGCTGCCTTGGTGATGGGCTCTGCCACAGCCAGCACGGGCACGCAACCCACGGCAAAGAGGGGGAAAAACAAATACACTTCGTTAGTGGACATGCTTCTGTGCTGTGTGATTCCGAAAAGGAAACCCGGGTTTAATTAAGAACTGTGGTATTTAAAAGGAAATTTTTAATGGTTTTAGACTGAAGCTGAAGGATTTGTTAAATTCCTGTTGTGATTGACTGGAGAGCAGAAGGAGCTCTCCCTGCCTTTCCTGGGTCACAGCTCGGAATGGGGAGGAATCTTTCGTTTGCCTCAGCAAGCTGTGGGAGCTGCTTCAATGGCCAAAAATAATTTTGAGTATAACGCATCTGCATACAACAGAATAATTCTTGTTTCTCTGCTGACCCCCCTCTCTGCAGCTCAGGAAAAGAGAGAGCTCATTTAGCTCCTTAAACGTAGGTGTTGTAATCATTAATAAGGAAAGTGCCAATAAAAAAAATCTGGTGATACTATAATGGGGGAGATAAAACACTGCAAAGAATAATTAGATGCTCGCATCAAAATACCGCATGAAACAAAAACAGTAGGGAGAGAATCAACATTTAAAGCAGTTTTTGAATTTTATCTTTACCTGCACTACTTAATCTTTTATTTTGTCTTTTGATATTCCTGCTATGTACTGTGTTCCTCTTTTGTTTTATTTTCATTTGACTTCATTTTATTACACCTCCCTCCAGCTTTTCCCACCCCCAAGATTTTTTTTTTTTTTGGTACTTTCAGCTCTTCCTTTGTTAATGTTGAATGCAAATGTAAGCCTGCTGACAGATTTTCAGGAGTCAGGAAAAAGTCTTAAATACTAAATAGCTAGGATCAAAAAGCTGAGTGGTGGGGTAGGAGTCTAGGCAATTGGAGCCCGTCTTGGTTGATGTGGAAGTCCCAACAAGCTGTGCTATTTGTCTGGCCATCTCTTTGATCTATCCTGGGAATAGTTGTCACTGCCAGAGCCCAAGCTGCCCTTCAGGTGTGCTGGAAGGAGACCATGCACAGGGCAGGACATTGCTGTGTCCCGTGTGGTGCTGAGTCGCTGCCGTCTTGGAGGTTGAACTTCCGCAAAGGAAAGGACAGGAAGCAATCAGGGTTGGTTTACCCAAATTCGGATGGTTTGGGGGGTTGGTTGCGTCTCCCTCTTGGGTAGTTCAAAGTTTCTAGGAATTTTCTGCGTAATGTGAGAAGGCAAGTTTTTGGAGTGGAACTACTGAGCAACATCTCTTGTCCTCAGACTGGAGGCAATATTCTGGTGGGACCCAGAGGAACCATGTCCTAACCAAACACTGACAACTGCCTACCAGAGCTGGGGCAGACTATCCTAGAACAAAAAAGAAACAAGTAGTTCTGCAAACTGTATGCAGCTGCTGTAAAATTAGTGTTGAATAGAGCTCCCTTGGCCCTGGAGGACAGGCTGATGGACTTACCTGTGGCCCTAAGGGCAGGGCCTGCATCGAGGGACTGGTACTACAAACCCTCCCTACTTTTGGGTCTCAAAATATCTGTGCTGTTCGGACTTGTGGCAGACCAACCTGTTACACTGTGTCTGCATTCAGTGACAGTCACTGGTTAAAAATGCTTCTGTTATAAACTGGGAATGGATGGACAGAATCTGAGCTTCTGGTGTTTGGTCAATCCAGCTCCACATCCTCACCAAGCAGTTAAAAAGGGATCTGTTGCTGCAGAATGAATGTGGACATACATATTTTTATCCGGTTGAAGGATAGGCATTCTGGGTGTTGTGTGCTGGCTCTAGTGCTGAAAATAAAACTCACAGAATAGGGCATAGTACTAATTAGAAACTTTGAATGGAAAAAGATCATCAAATATAGAAACTTCCTGAATATGCTTCTCTACATGCTGAATATGTTGAAACAGAAAGTGGAGAATTTTGTCTTTGAGGCTCACATTTTTACTGTGCAGTAGATAAGAACTAGGCTTTCAGATAAATTACTCTTTTCATATACAGTATTTTCCCCCCACTTCTGTAGTGGTCACTCTTAACAAGTTTCTAGTTTTTCCACCAATTCCTTGGCTATTGCTCTTATCAGTCAGTATTTATAGTTCAGTAGTAGTTAAATAATTATGTAACTGTATTTATCATCTGGGAGTGCATGGAATTAGATGGATGAGAAGTGCAGTGTTGCCATTTGACAAAAAGGCATGGTTTTTCTTGCCCAGCATGGAGATACTTCCCATCACACTGGGGGACGTTGTGGCTATGGACTGATACGATGTAATTTGTCTCACCTGAGACTGATCCATTTTATCTTGGTTCTGGATTAAATGGGTCTCCATTTTATCCAAGAAGAGATACTTGAAGAAGCCTTTGGTTTTATGCCATCTGGTTGAGGTGTAAGGAGGAAGCCTGCAGGAGACCTGCCCGGAGGCTCTGGAGAGATGCAGGATGTGCCTGAGCATAGGGAAATGCAGGTTGTGAGGAAGGGTACATCCTTGGTTTTTTGGGGTCACCTCTTAAACCAAGGAGCTGCTGTTTGGTGGAGGCTGTCATGTGTGGGACTCCATGGCTTTCAAGGCAGAATAAATTTGGAGAATTGTTGTCATGGGGAATACACTTCACTGTCTTTTGGAGTCTGGTTGGTTTACCAAGCAAACCATCTTGCAGAAGGATGATGGGGCATCTGTAGGCGAGGGCCTGTCAGCAGCGGAAAGTGCCAGGGATGGGCTGATGGAACCTGAGCTTTGAATATTGTAAATATTTATACAGGAATGCTGATAGAGCCTTTTCCTTATTTGCAATACAGTCTCTAGCTCGAGTAGGAGTTTGTTGTGTCCTGCAGGGAGAAGTTGCAGGGTGGAATCTGTGCTCTGGACCGGGTTATTCACACGTGTGCTCACCGGTACCTACCTGAGTCGATGTTCGCTCCCATTCCAGTGACTGTGTCACCTTTCCATCTCCACTCAGCAAGAGGATCCTGTGGGCATTTTGTGCACCCAGCACAGTGTGAACATTTAGATCTTGCAAAGAGGGGTGAGGAAGGTAGAGGTAACCAGCAGGGCTTGGCTTTGGGGCTAAACCTGGTGGAGGCAATGTGCTGAGCTCCCCTGATCCAGCCTGGCTTGGAGCTCAGGTCCTCACAGTTGTGCCAGGACCTGAACACCTCCAAACTCTCAGTGCTAAATTAAATAGAGTAGCTAAATCATACCACCTAGATCTATGTCTGTCTGTAAATAATAAACTGAAGTTTTAAGGTGGGCAATTCATTATACTAAAGCTATCACCTGTTTCCTGTACTCTGTCTTTTCTGGTGACTGATCTTTTCTGCCATTCTCATCATGCTTGCTACATCTCTGCTGCATGCCAGATAGAGATCAGGGACTTTATTTTTGAATGCAAGCTCTCTATCAGAGCCTGGATTTATCATCCCTGTACAAATCCCAGAGAGAGCGCTTCTGGGGTATCAGAACTCCAGGACCAAAGCTGTTAACCCCCTTGCAGAGGGGACAATCTAACTCAGTTTCTAGATTTTCCAAAGTGCCAAGCATCTAGAAAAACACTAAATTATTGCATCTCCAGAGCATCAGGCAATGATGATTTATTTAACATTGTTTCTGGAAGTAGTTGCCTTCTGGATTATTTGCTTTCCTAGCAAGCATTTATACCACAGTGCAAGCTTCTCCTGAGGAGCCTCTGCATGCTTCAGATTAGAGATTAACGTGGGACCAGCAATCTGTCAATCTGCAGCCAGGGCATATTATCTGCTGCATAAATCACAGTAAAATGTGATTTTCACATTTACAGTGAGGCCTTATTTTTATTCCAGGCTTTAGACTGTGTACTGTAGATTTTGGGGATGAACCTGGCATAACAGGGAAAAGGCCAGAGCAAATGCGAGGGCCCTTTGCAGTTCCCTGTTGAGTTGTGGCAGAGGTCTTGGTATAGCCAGTGCTTTTGGTAGAGCCTCGTGTAAGTGCTGTGCTGGATTGTCTGTCGGGCTGTGCTGCCTCCTGACAGCTTTTGGCGTGGTTTGCTCCGTGGTGCAGTGCCAGCCAAAGGTGAGAGTGGGGCAGGCTGGCAGAGGGGTGGCCGCCTCACCTGCAGGAGGATGGGAGATGCCCGTGGTGTTCAGAGCACAGGGAGGTTCAGACACGGTGCCTTGCAGTCATCCCACGTCTTTCAAAATTGACAGTTTGTTTTATGTGCACCCACCCATTTCCTTTATTTTTCCTCCTTTGTTCCCTTTGGGTTTTGCTTTGAAATTTCACTAAATCGGTGTTGGTACAATTTTCCTTTCAGTTATACTGAAAGTAGCATTTTATCAATGTCAGCTGATTTCTCTTTTAATTGAGCTAAAGTTCACAGAGTGTGACAGGGACGTTACCGGGTAGTATATATTTCATGTTATAATTTAAATTCTGAACTCCTTGCAATGAAACACCGTTGTCATCTGTTACGCTACATGTGAAGCGAAGGATGCTCTTGGCCTTCCGAACAGTAAATAACACTCCCTATCCCTGCAGCTCTCTGCTTACCCCCGTGGAGGACACGAGAGGGCTGCAGAAGCCTTTGTACCTGACCTGTTTCTCATTAAAGGCAGGGAGTGGGGTCGGTGGCCTGCTTGGGGCGAGCTGTTCCCAGCGTGGCTGTGCACCCTCGCGGGGCTCTCCGTGCCCCCGATGAGGAGCAGGTGTGGAGCAAACCCACCACAGAGCCGCCGGACACGCGGGAACCCCGTTACAAATGTCAGGCTCCTAAAATGTCAGCTCAGGGCCCTGCCTGGACATCACCCTGCCGGTCTGTTTCAGCTCACAGGCAGTTTTTGGGTTTATTTATTTCAGTCAGTCACCTGATCGTGAGTGAAACTGGGGCAAAAAAACCCCAACAGAAAGCGAGCAACTGAATTATTTGTATGAGATGCTTTATCATGGAAGTTTTGCCTCCCATCATCTGCACTGCACTGTCTTCAGCGAGCATCTGCCCTGGTGGAAGCCCTGCTGTAAGCTCTGGAGGCAGCTGACAACGTGCATTGCAGAGATGTCCCCCAGCCTCTCCCCCCAGCAGCCTGCTATTAACTCAGTTAAAATGTGTGTGACCATGGAACGAGCATGGAGCATGGGTGAGTAGGAGAGAGGGAGGACCTCGGGGCCAGGCAGTTTACAAACAGGCATCACAGCCACACTGTCCTTTGCCCCCTCTTACATTTCTTATTACAGTACATTAAAACCCTTTGCTCTGTCAAATTGACAAAGGCAGCTATAAAAGGGGTCCTTTCTAATACACAGTAATATAAACTATGTTTGTACACTTACCACATAATCCCTAATTACTTCCATACTTTCATGTGTGGAGAGCTTTGACGCTTGCATTGCTGGATACTTAGTGAATGAAATAAAAATCAGAAATTATTTCTGTGTAAGTATGGGGTGGTATGTGAATTAGCTTGTAGGCTGGCGACACAGCTCGCATTTCAGAATAAATATACTAAGTGTCATTGATCCACTAAGTGTCAAATAAAAAACTACGACACCGACAAAACTCTCATATGACCCTGACATTCCTCCAGTACTTAAAGCAATTACCCTACTATTTAATAACAATGTTTATAAAATTGCTTTTTGATTGGCTATCATCTATGTCATACCTATGTCAATAATTTCTAGTGAATGCTTGCATGTGACCTTTAACCCTTCTTTACAAATAATTTCCATTTCATAATAGCAAGAAGTCTCTTTAGGCAGTTGGTAATGGAGTCCTCCCTTGAAGGCTGCATCACTTGTGTTTTGGTTTGCCTGCACGGTAGAGGGTACAGCTTCCCCTCCACTCCGAAGAGGTGCACAGCGGCCTCCATCTGCAATACCAGCAAGAATGAGCTTGCAGTCATTTTTCAGGTACCGTCTCTGTCTAATAACCAGTGTGGTCATGTGAAAACTATCTGAAGTTTTCCATGGTTTCACTGTTATCCTTGACCACAGCAGGTTGTCACAACTTAGGCATTATATGTCTCTTTTATTGTTTGCATTTTCCCTTCCCCTCTTTATTTCCGCTTTTTAAAGAAAAGACATCTAAATGTTGCATGATAAATACAGGGTTAAAGCAGTGATGACATGGAGATAGTAATGAAATGTCCATGCTGGCTGGAGCTGTGAAGTTTGTCCAACAGTGCTTAAAAGTTCTCAAGGTGTACTTTGGATATTGTTTGTTCACCTGATTCTGTTAAAGTGATTTCATTATCAAAAATGGTATCCACCAAATGTAATGGAGTTGATGCACCCATCTCACTCTTGGTTCCTGAACAGATAAATGGGCAAAGGTAGTTGTGTCAAAAAAGTTTTGAAGCATCCACTAGCAGTTCTGCACCTCAGGTTGGTTGCAGATACCTGGTAGCAGTTATCTTCCCAAATACCATAAAATCAAAACAACACCATATGTGATCTTGTTCCCACTGTTTTTCCCTAAAGCCATAGAAAACTGCATAGAATTATTAGAAAGCATCTCTTTTCTGTGTTAGAAATCTTAAGAAAACCACTTCTAAAGTGTGGTTTTCAGAGACAGACAGCTGTGTTAGGAGCACGCACACGTCAGAGCCTGTTTGTGACTTGACCACATGTGAGAGCCAGGATGGTCAAAGATCTTGGTAAAAGTGATGGTGATGCCCCATACCTGGCTTGCAGCTGTGCAGACCTGGTGGTTTTCCTCTGCTGGCAGAGGAAAGGCTGTCTGAGGCTCTGTCTGAGGTATGTGTCTTTGATCCTGTGGAGGCACAGCACCAGCAGAGAGGTGTCCTGTCCAGTCAGAAAAAGCTGCTGCTGTATTTTGACACTGGTCCTACTGGGTGCTAAATACCAGAAGCATCCCTCTCCTTGGGAGAGCACGCACTGTGAACAGCTTCAGAAGCATCCCTCTCCTTGGGAGAGCACACACTGTGAACAGCTTCACGGAGCTCTGTGCGAGTGCTGTGCGTGATAAAATCTGTGCGGAGCATCAGACACGCCAGGGAAAGACACTCCACTCCTTCTCCTTTCACTGGAACATACACAGCCATCTAAAAGAACCGTGGCTTAGAGCTGGTGTAGACAAAGCTTAGAAGATCAAAGTTTGGGGTGTGCGTGGTAATGCTTGGAGAGGGGTGTTTTTAGTAGCGATCCCCCCAGCCCCTGGGAGGGAGGGCAGGCTGTGCTGCACATGTAGGCATGGTGAGGAGAGCTCGGAGCTCCACGTGAGGCTCCCAACTGCACGCTGGAAGATGAGGGATAGCAGGAAGAGCAGGGTGGTAGCGTATGAAGGGTGAAGGAGCAAACAGGCCAACATCAAAAGATGATGGGCCAAATTTTAGCTCTTTGCTTGCTTCAGAGTGCAGCCTTGATCTCCTGCTAATAGGTTTTATTTCTGGAGATATGCGTGTGCTTGCAGATTTGCTCTAAAACATGATGGGTCTCCTGATTCACACTGACTCTGTTTACATTTCCCAGTAGATACGTTTAGTTTGTTCATAGGGCAAGCACTTCTGATCCTCTTCGGGAAACTGGAGTAGTTGATGGAGCTTTTTCCTCTTCTCAGTTAACTGTTCCCCTAGATTGTCTCCTATTAATATGCCATGATGTGTTGATGTAAAACACTTTAATATTTCCATATGTAATAAAAGGTCAGGCATAGTATTCTTTCATTACCAAGAGTCATATATCAAGTACATCACAGGAAATTCCACTCCTTAGCAAAATAGGAAGGCAAATATATTGATTACAAGTATTCTGTCAAGTTAGCTTGAACTCTCTGCTCAAAATATCAGGATTTTCCATTTGAGAATGTGCAGTAGCTCCGTGCAACACCTTTTGCATATTTTTGGGGGGAGTGGGAAGGGGGGATTAGGGAGAGGTGAGTAGCTGAGATTCTACTGAACTGGCTGCTTTCTTTCCTGAATTGCTGAAAGGTGGAGAAGGTCTCTCTTTACCTCCCCCAACTGAAGTGCTCTCTCTCTCCCAGCTCTTAAGAATTCTATGCTAAAACCCCTCATTTCCCGCTGCTTCCCTTCTGCGTAGTTCTGGTTTTCCACAGAAAGCCAGCAAGACCTTCCTGGTGCCAAACATTGGTCCCCCTCGTGCTGTAGCCAGTGCCTTCCTTTTACAACTTATTTATAAGATTTCTGAAAAGTTACAATTATCTCCGTGCCTATCACTTAATCATCAAAGAGGCTGAAGTTACAGAAATCCAGCCACCTCTGCAAGAGGAGGATGCTACAGCTGTGACATAATTACATTATCAACTTAATTAAGGAAGTGAGTGAAATGAAAGAGAAAACAAAACAGCCAAAGAGAAGGCTAAAGGTGGGAAGGAAAGGTGGGATGGGTAGCATGCAGAGGATGTGTTAAATTTAGCTCTAAGTGGTTTAAAAAAGGCTCTAATGTATCATAAAAATCGCTGGGTTTTCCTGCTGTGCTCTTGGCGTTCCGAACGGCTGCTGGGGTGGGATGAGGGGACCCCTGGAAGGGGGGCTGCTGCCGTGCTCCCCCAGCTGCTGAAGCCACAGCAGGTAAGACTCTGCACCTCAAACATGTTCACGTGTCAGGCCTTGAGGAAATCTGGCTTTGCAGAATACAGGCTCAGCCCTGTTATCCTCATGAGCTGAAGCCCCCCATTAATTTCTGTAGGAGTTCTGGGAACATGAGAGATGAAAGTTCAATCTCCCAATCTGATTATTCTCATCCAAATATATTAATTGTAGGAAACCAACAATGCTTTTTCTAGGCACAATAACAAAAGCAGGTCGTTTCTTAAAGTATGTCCTTTTTCTTCTGCTTTCAAATTCTGCCCCCCCACGCCCGTGTACTTTTCAGTATCAAAAAGGAGGAGAGAGGGGAAAAAGTCTTCAAATGCTTTATTTGATTCCAGTGTACAACTATGCTTAGTTTAAATGTCACCCATACGTAGAACAGTGGTTGCACCAGAGCAATCATGGCGAGATGTCTAAAGGGGTGTCAGCAAATTGGACAGGGTATAATTTTAGTCAATGTGTTCTTGTCTTATTTTAGTTCAACATCATTTCCCAGTTGCAATTCTTTTGAGTGACACATGGAATGCAAAACAACATAAAAGGTCTGCCCTGAGGCAGATATGTGTCCATGTAGGACTTTAATTATTCTTTTTGAATAATGTCTAATATGCAAGCCCAATTTCTTGCATAAAAGTCTGATGGAAAAACTGTGTATCACCTGTAGAAGTATTTTTATGATAGACCTCATATTATTAGAAGCACTGAATTTGGAAAAGATCCTTATTAGCCGAAGTACTTTGGATTTTTCAGGCAGCATTTAGGAGAGAAAGCAATTGCTCCCATGGTGTTTTGCAATGACATATAAATCATTGTTTTTTTTTAAAAAGGCATTCTTTTGTTCATTCAACTGCTGTGTGCTTAAATAGCACTTCCAACACATGCATAGGGTGCTACACATGTAAGAACTTATATAAATGTATTCTTTTACTCTGTTGCCTAACACCTGTAAGCCGATCCTGCTCTTATTTACATCACTTTTATACCAGTGTAACTCCAACGGCTCCATAGAAGCAAGTTCTGAGCAAAATCAGTCAAATCTTCTCCTTCTAAGAGCTAATATTAAACTGGCTCTTTAGGTAGCACTTGGTGTATCATTTTAGATTAGCTGATAAAAAATAATGAAAAAGATATGTGTGAATGAAAATGTAGATCGTAATGATGAAATATGTTTTTAATATTTAAAAAAAAAAAAAAGGGAAGCTGGCGTGAAAGCAAATTAAGGATGTCTCTGCAGTTTTGCTACAGATTGTGGGCCTGATTCAAAGGCTCCTGAAGTCTGTGTGCAGCTTTTGATGTGGGGCAGGAAAATTCCCCCAGGTGCTTTGGGAACTGTGTAAGGAGAGTCACTAAGGGTCTAGGTGTGCCCCTATCTCCAGGGAGGAGAAGGTATGAGGAAATAGGATTGTTGCTCTTTTACCATCAGGTGATTATGAGCAACTGATAAAGATGGAATTTGAACACAGGCCTCTCAATCTCCTTTGATAATTCTTTTCTCAAAGCTCATTCTAGAACTGTTCGGTTTTTTTAAAAAAATTAAATTTACAAGCCTAAGTGTTTAGATAGTAACATATAAAAAGAAAAAAGCTGAGAGCACTTTTAGCTGAAATCACAGGAACTGAAGCAGAAGGAAGGAGTTTCTGGTTGCAGCATTTTTGTTGCAGATTGGACACAAAATTGAGTGAGAACTTGTGCATGGACAGAAATGGGACCGTGGAGCTTGCCGGGTTCCTCAGGGTCCCAGCACAGCATCACTGAGGTTGCATTCCCGTCGTCTGCTGCATTTTCCCCCTTGGAGTAATCTGGTTTATTTGGTCTCTGCATGGCTCTGTTTTTGGAGGGGTATTTTGGTTAGCATCAACTGTTTGAAGACTGTTTGGAGAAAAGCACTAACCCATCCCAAAATCAGTGGGATAAAAAGCTCTTGGTTTATAACTGTTGCTGGTTTAATCATTTAGATGAGATGAATTTGCACTTCTAGCCCTGAGTGTGCCCTGATTTCCCTGCAAACACGTGTGGTGGGACTTGCATTGTCTGCAGTGGGAGTCGCACAGAGGGGAAGGAAATATTTTCCCCTCTTTTTTATTATTGTATTTTATTCCCTGTATTTACCACATAAAAAACCATGAAAGCAGAGGAGCTGCTGGATTTTAATATTGAAAAAATTACGAAATTATCCCGCCGCATAAGGAAAGGTGTGGAAGCAAAACCCAGAAGGCTGGGGCTGAGGTTGGGTTTCACTGTGATGACCCAACCAGCGCTGTTTGAGCAGGTTGAGTTTTCTCCCCGAGTGCTGGTCCCTGTGGTGAGCCCGGGGGGCTCTGCTGGCCGGCAGCCCACGGGTGGCAGTGACCTGGTGCTAAGTGTCTGTCAAAAATGGTCACTCGGAATCCATCGGGATGAAAAAATAAGCAGTTGGTGCCTTTCTTTAGAAACATAATGGACAGCTTTGCTTTCACACCTCCTAATAGCCTTTTTTTTTTAAATAGTTTCTCTAGGAGGATGCTTTTTTAGCACATGGAGATTTGCATGTCTACATTTTCCAGAATTTATTAACATTATTTCTATATTGTATGTGTTTTTTATCTGAAATTTCCTGATGCCACCGTGTGATGCTGCCAGTTGAGCAGCTCCAGCTGTTGTGAGTCATGAGGATAGGCTGGGGTGGTGCCTGGATCACAGACAGGAGGAAATGTTGTCCAGTCCAAGCGTTAAGCCTTCGGGACAAACTTTTCAGCTCTACCTGTCTGCAAAACCAGCAAGCACGGTGTCCTTTTCCAGAAGGCAATCCTGGTCTCGGATCCCACACTTCCCCAGTCTCGGGTGGGCCCTTTCTCTGGCAGAGGATGTGGCTTCCAGGCAGTGGTTGGACAGGAAAGCTGCTGTGGTTTATGGGGTCTGTTTGGGTTTGCACGTAGGGAAGGGGCAGAGCAACTTCTCCAGGCAGCCCCCAGGCCTTCAAATTCCTCTTGCCTTTCAGGAAAGGAGTGTCTTTTTTACAGGATCCCAGAGTTATTCATTGGAAAGACGGGAACAATTTTAAGCTTCCAGGTCTGTATAAGCTCTATTGAGAGTGGAAATTAGTTGAGGCTCCCTGTGGTGTATGTGACTATGGAAGCTACAATGCTCATTTGTCCTGCTGAGCAGTTCTTGTATGTGCTTTACTGGCTGCAGAAGTTATTTATTTATTTAATTTTTTTATTTTTTATATTTTTTTAGTATTGCAAAGATCTCCAGTGGAGAGTGATGTGGTGGAACTGAGTTCAAGCTAACCCTCAGTCATGTGGCATGAAAATGCTCTTCCAGAGTTAGGGAGGTTTAGATGTACACTGAGTTAACACTGTAGTTGCAGAATAAATTAGCTATCTGTTGCAGCCAAGAATCATGAGTCTGCACTTCAGGGTCTTACAATGGAGAGGGGAGAAAGGGAAAAAAAAAGGGGGTCAGGGGAGGAATTAAAAATTATGTACATGCAGATAAACCTCTTTATTTAAAAACTGGATTAATGGGGCTCTGTCTCTTTGATTGAAGACAATCTCTCTGGCTGATCCTTTCCCATTTTTCGGCCCCTTTGGTGGATCTGGGCAGGTGGGGGAGCCCTGCCTGTGCCCTGGGGACCCGCTGACCAGTGCCCGTGGGTCATCCTGTCTCTGCCTGCAGCAGCAGGACCCCACCAGGAGCCACCAGCCCATGGCCACCTCCTGCTGCCATCATGGGGGACCAGCTTGTCTTCTCAAATGCTGCCCAAACCCTGGGGCACAGCATGGCGGGAGGCTGGGGGGCCACAGGGCGCCCCGTGGGCTGCCCACTGGCAGAACAAAGCCCTGAATTTGGACTTCCCATTGTACGCCAACAGAGTGTCATTTAAAGTCTCAAAGCAGCCAAAAGCTCTCATACCCTCACCCTCTCCAGCACCCTGGATACAGAAATAGTCAGGTCTTTTTGTTCGTGATTAACTGACTCACGCTTAGAAATCATCAATTTAAAACCCATTTCAGGCAGAGTTACTGGAATGTTCTTTGCATGGACATATCACTGTATTTAAATTACAAAAGTCCCCAATAGGTGCTGAAAATATCCTTAATCATTTTCCGAGGATATAGCAAAATTGGTAATAATTACTGTTATTTGCATCCCCCTCCCCCTCCAGAAAGGGTCTCCGAGAAGTAGAAGGAAATTTGGATACATAATGTGCACTGACAGCTCCTACAGTGTGATGGGGAGGGACAATTTGAGACTGTCACAGGGCTGTGCTCAGCTTCATAGAGATGGGATTTCTCTACATGCTAAAGTATGAGGAAGGCTAAATAACTCACAGGTGTCAACGGCACCAAAGAATTATGTGTGTCTGACCTATGAGAGAATAAATCTCATTTCCTGCTTAAATCCACAAGACATCCCTTTAAGTGCAATAAAAATGTAACATTTTCTCCTCCTAATTGTCTTTTACAATTTTCTCAAATTTATAAAAACAAGATTTTCCAATTTTTAAATATTTTTTTTTTTACTGGTAGATTGTGCTCTTTAGTATCATTTTACATAATTTAATACAATTTGTTCCATCCATTGGTTTTCATGGAGATACAAGCTGTTCGTTTGTGAGAAAGCTGGCATAGGCGCGAACGTTGGCAAAGAGTCACCTCCAGGAGTTTATTCAGATTTCAAAGTTGCACGGGGGCACCGGCCATTTTGAAGGAGATAAATGTTAAGGTAGCGTCTTCTTTATTTTCAATACTATTTATTTGATGTTTTTATTTTTAACACGGGGTGGATATCCTCCCCCTCCCACCTGCCTCAGTCCTTGGCAAAGCGAGTCATTGTTATTTTGTCAGCTGAATCGTGGTCACAGAAAATAATCTAAGCTTAAAAGAGCGGCTTTCTCTGAAACCCGCGTTCTTGGATGAAAAGAACACAGGTGTTTCTTAATTATTTGTGCAGAAGGAAAAGGTAATGCTGAGCGGATGTGCTGTAGTGATTAACACAGTGAGGAGGAGCGGCCGCAGCAAGTGAGGTTCCCTTTTCTTCTCTCTGTGCCGCCCTTTGTGCCTCCTCCCGAGCGCCAGCGGGCAGCGTGGGGCGGCAGAGGGGGCTCTGCCTCTTGGGCCCCATAGGAAACGCCTGCTTGGCTGCTGAACAGCAAATAAAGCGTTGCCGTGTTGGGGTAGGATGTGCATTTTTGTGATTGAAGGGGTGGCAGTTCCCACGGAGAGTCTCCTTAGAGCAGGTCTGGACACCCCAAACCTCTTGGTCATTGTTTGCCACCACCAGAAAGGTGAAAGTTTGGGCTTTTGGGCTTGGCAGTCATGAAGGCAACGTGCCACCACTCTACATCACTCCTAACAGCAGCTCTGTCTTTCCATTGCAGCAGGTCAGGTATTTTTAACCTGCAATAAGCATTCAAAAAATCATTATCTTGGTGTAGATGCAGGTTTTGTGGAGGCTGACAGCAGGAATCTGATGTTGTGTTTCTGAATGAGGACCTTGCAGGGTCCATGGGGGTTGTGTCAGCTGGATGCTGTATTCGGGTGCTCGGTGAGATGTTTCCATCTCTGCCATGTGTTTCTGTAGTCCTTGGTATGGAAGAACCGTTTTGGAGGCTGGTGGTGCATGCAGACAGCATGATCTCCACCCTGTGTGCTCCTCAGAAACACCAGGAAGGGGTTATGGAGAATAAAATGCTAAACCAAAAGGACACGGAGCAGCAGAGCTGGCAGGGTGCGGTGATCAGAGTGGGAGGTTAGCCAAGATGCCCAGCTGAAGCCACCTCCTCCTGAGAAATGTGATGAGCACAGATTTTTTATGCTTTCAGGTCACCGGTTGCCCGTGGTTTACACCAGCGCCGTGACCCTCTCCCTCACTGCTCTGTTGGGGACGTCAGGGTGGGAAGGCTGGTGGCTGTCGTTGGAGGTGCCCTGTGCCCTGTACCACCCAGACCTGCGTTGTGACAGTGCCAGGTCAAATGGTCCCGAGGCAGGATCAGGTGTCCCATTACACAAATGCTTCTCAGATCGTTGAGGGGCACTGCTCAGCTGAGATGTGTCTGGTTACTCATGAGGGTGAAGTAGAGTCAAATTCTCGGGTTTGTACTCTGTTGTGTGACGCTGAAATGCTGTTTCTCAAAACCCTGCCACTGTGTTCCAGGAAAGTGAGCAAAATGGTTTTTCCTTAGTTATGCCTTTTTTTTTTTTTTNCTGGCACTTCTGACTATTGTAGGGTGTCATTCCTGCAAATCATTCACAGCCCCAAAGACAAAGCCTATATATTGGCTCCTACACATACCAAATGATACACCAATGCAATGCCTCCTATTGGAAGAACTCCTCGAAGGACTGAAAACTCAAGAATATCCTGTGCTTAAATATCAGCCTTCTATTCTACATGGTGGTAATATTTTTTTTTTATCTCTCCCCTCAGCTCAACCCCATTTCAATGAGCTTTGCTGCTAATACTGAACCACCAGCCTGACTCTGGGACTCATCTTTCCAATCTGGTGTAGAGTGTGCTGTGTCTCAGTGGCCCTGTTGATCTGATACCTTGTGCAGTCAGGGAAGTTTTCTTTTTTTTCTATTTTCTGGTTTTGGTGCTTTTTGTAACCCTATCAAAGCAACCATGAGCCTTGTTCTCTCCTCTCCCTGGCCATCTGCTTGAAGCATCTGGTAATCAGGTGCAAGCCCCCACATCCAGAGCATTCATGCTTAAATTTGCAGCTACCTTGCCACCCACATTGGCTTTTGTTATACTGCCAAGATGTACCTCTTTGTGTACTCGATATGAGAGAGGCTTAAATTCCACCATCAGCCTACTGAAATTGTGATGGGCCAGAGTGACATTATCACCTTTGAACATAGATATGTATCAGCCTTCTCCCATTTTTCTCTGCTAGAGTCTCCAGCTAATCTCTGCTCCAATTGCTCATCATACCCAAGCCATGTGTGTGCTGCAGGGGTACAGCTCCGAGCTGCAAATAATTTCTCAAAGAAATATCTCAGTCTAAAACATGATGATGCTTAATGTGTACTTGTCATTTCTGGGATTCTTCTTATATCCCTTTTTCCATCTGAGTAATCTCTGTGTATGTGTCTCCATATAAGAGACAAATAGAGTCATTGTTCTGCTCCATATTTTAATTCCATATCTGTATTTTAGGGACACTGCTGCCTTCCCAACAGACTGACTAAGTATTACAAACTGCCAAATTTAGGCTTTTGGAAGTGGCTGCAACTGAAATTGCCCATTGAATTTAAGAGCAGACAAATAATTTTGTCAAAAACACCAAAGGCGATGACCTTGAGCACTATACCCTGTCCCTGACTAAAGGATCCCTAAAGGAGAAAAGGCTTCACTGCTACTGGTTCATATTTCTGCAGGCCCAGATTAGAAAAGAGAAAGGCATCTTGACTTCTGATTTTTCTACTGCATCCAAATTCTCACATGTACCCGATCTGTAAAGGTAGGAACGTCAAACTGAAGCCCCTGGTTGTGGAAGACCATGGAAATGTAAGGTATTTGCCATCTCCTGTGTCTGGATGGCAGGAGTGCCCATCTCTTTGAGAAGGGCTGTTTTGATAAGGCAGTCAGAGTGCCAGGGTGAGGAAGCCCCTGGGTTTGGAGCTGTCCCTTCTGTGGGGGGCAGAGCCGGCGTGTCCCCCACGCACCCAGGGCAGGTTGGCACCTTGGCCTTTCCTGCCTTCTGGAAATCACCCTGGCGGGTGTTGGACATGCCCTGGGCTGCCCTCGAGGGTCTGCCCAGCCCGCACTCGGGTGCTTTCCAAAATTTGGTGGGGCACCTTTGGGCAAGTGTCACCTAGGGTTGATTGGAGGGTCCCGAGGGGCTGGCTGCATTGGCTGAAGAGAAATGTGCTCTGCAGAGACACGGAGAATGCTGGCAAAGAGGGGCAATTCTGGAGTGATCGTGTCTATCAGTCTTACAAGTATTTTCCTATGTGTGTAGCTGAAACCAGATTCACGTGTAGAAGGGGGATTGTAAAACACCAACTAAAAATGGCAACTGTCGAACTGTCGTTCATTACTTGCTGCAATTAATGCCATGTTGTTCTTGGTGTACCCGTCAATATTTTTTTTTCTTCTCAGACTGCTTATTCACTGTTGGCATCTTCTATTACACCTTTTTTTTAATGTGATATTAAAAAAACCTCCTACAAATAGCTATAATGCTGCCTTTTTTTTTTTTTTAACTTTGAAGTTGATTAAAAAACAGCCTTCATTGGAGTAATTGCTTTGGGAAGTTATAAAGTATTTTGTTTGTGGGGATTTTTTTTTTTTTAGTATTTGAAAACAAAATTAAATGATGAAAAAGAAACCTGCAGCATGTTCGTTTAAAACATGCAACGTTTCACCAACTAGCTCCTTGGAATTATTTCAAAGACAGTAAAACTGTGACTGTTAGTTTTGAACCTGTTGGATCTATTTTTTTTTCCCCAGGCTTTCTTATTTTGTGATTCTTCCCTGGCTCTCAAAATATGAACTTCAGGAGAAATTTGTGTCCATGAACAGGATGCATTGCATCCATGTGTGATACCTCGAGTCTGGCACAGCATTGTTGCCTGTTCTACAGTCTGTAAGCACCTGCCCTTACAGATTGCCCAGATATTGCTGTGTGTGATTTTCACAGAGTATAAGAAAAAAACCTGTAAATACTTTAAAGTTGGCCTCACAGAATTTTTTTGCAGAAAGCACTGGAGAGCCTTTATAGGTTATTGCAAAAGTCAGAAATAAATCCACAGGGAATTTTCCACAAATGGGTAAAATAGAGGAGTATTTAGAAGAGGCCTTATTGGCTTGAGTCATGAAGCTGGCTCTCTCCGAGTGTTGTGCTGTAAGTTTAGTGGGAAAAGTTTGACAGCAATTTAATTTTCATTGACAAATACTGTCATAATATTGAGGGAAACTGCATCAACAGTAGTGGTCGATGCTCAACCAGTCATATGGACTGGACGAGCTTACCATATGCTTAACTACAAACTTCTCTTGGAAAGCTCCTTTAAAACACTTGACAAGCTTAAGATACTAGTCAGTAATGAGCTTGAACAGAACATGTGAAGTTTTACATTTTGTAGAGAAAATGGATTAGTGTTGATGTGTTTCCTGTGCAGCAGAGATTTGTATGCTGGTATCTGTGTAGCTACAGTGCCTGCATGCATTTCTATAGCCTGAGGTTCACCCAGTCAAAGGAAATTTAAAAGTGAAAAAGAAAAAAAAAAAAAAAAAAGAAGAAGAAAAAAAAGCCCCAAACATAATTTATTTCTTCTGCACAGCATTAAGGTGAGAATCTTTTCATTTATGTTACACATACAGTGTTTGAATTTGCAGTTTCTGGTAGTAATGGGAATGCCAAAAACCACAAACTGAGGCAACCCCCCCTATTAGCATGATAATTATTACAGCAGGTGATAGGTCCAGGCTTTCATTAATGTGCAGTATTACTACCTTCTCCTTGCAATGAACCTTTTAGTCTGATCACTGCCTTTAGCATTTTTTTATTGTGATTTCTGTCTATAATTTCACACAGTCTCTGAGTATTTGAGCTGGTGTCTGCCTACCTGATGACAGGATCAAATCAGGTATCCAAAGACGCAAATGCTTTATCTTGCATCTCAATGTGGGTTTCTTTGTTTAGTTTTTTCTTTTTGTTGTTGTGGGTTTTTTTTGGTGGGCCTGATTGTACTCAAAATTAAGAACTCTTGGACTGAATGTGTCCTGTTCCCCCCTCCCCTGCCCATCCCCTTGGCACAGAGATTTTGGCTCTGGTGCATTTTGTCTTTTTTTTTTTTTTTAATGTGTTTGTTCACACTCATAGACATACATATGTATATATGTGCTTGTGTGTATTTAATGTATTTTTGACTGTGGCCAAATACTGCGCCAGGTTAGAGACTCAGTTAGATAATTCAAACAGAAGTCTGACCTGATTCTGTCTTAATTTGCTATGTTTTGTTAGCATTGAGCCATTTTTAATTTAGTTACATGTAGAGTAGTTCAGTGATGAGCAAGTTTAAACAATATGGAAGGCATAATGTATGCTTACATGAAAAGCATATACAGCCTTTCATTGCACTTTGTACTTGGAGATCATTCTCTTTTTTCAGTTTTGCTGTGCTTTCCTCCACGAAAAGTAACTGTCCTCATTAGAAAGAATTAAAAAATTAGCTTTAAAAGTGTTAACAGAGAATAGCAGTTTCTGTGCATGGTTCGACTAATGGTGTATTTTCTTAGGGTAAATATTTTTGAAACAGCTTTAATTTCCAAGATTCAATGTTTTAAAGGTATTTTTTTTGTGGAGGAAAAATAGAATTAAGCCTGACTTGGATCCCCTTTACCCCTTTGTAAATCAGACATGACTCTCTAAATGGCACTTTTACACATTCGATCAGAATCAAGTTCAGTTTTCTTGTTGCCACATTGGTCAAATATTCAGCCTGTAAGTATAGTAGCTATCCTTTATTTTCCAAGCAAAAGGAATGGATGATCCCCTCAGTTCTCTTAAGTCATTGTTTTCTCCCCCTATTTGTCACTATTAAATTTTATTTCTTGCCTGCAACCGGGATTTAGACTGCTTGGCCTCGAATTAGCTGGGTCTAGATGGTACCATCTGCTGAATGCTCAACAGCTATTAAGTTTTTGAGATTTTTAGCATGTTTTTTTAATGTATTAATCTGACAAGGAAAAGAAAGCAAAAATGGTGTCCAGCATTATTTTATCAGTTTGGCAACCAAAGTCTTTTGGCACGGGTACATTCCTTGTAGTAAGTGCCTGAGAGTACAAGTGTAAAGACAGCTTTGAAGCTTGTCTTCTAATAAAACAGGATCTCGTGACATGTGAACCCAGCTGCCATGGGCTGGAAATGTTAAAAACCTTGGTGGCCTGAGGTGGCCAAGCCAGGAGCTTCTGTAATGGTGCGTTGGCCATGGTTGTCTCCTGGCGTGGGCATCACTTGTCTGGTTTATCTTGGAAATAAGATAAACCCTTACCGTTACCAGAGCGCTGCTTTAACGGCGAGCGTGTAACGCCTCTGGAAAGGATGGAGAGGGCTGGGCCCCACTGCTGCAGGTGCCTGTGTGTCCCCAGCCCTGCCGCTGCCCCCTGGGGACCCCCCTGCCAGCCCCCATCCTGTGCAAGCCAAGCCTCAGCCCCTGTGCCGCAGCCTTGCCTTGCTCACCGCCGGTTCGGTTCAACACCACCCTGAACACCAACACGGCACCCAACGGACGCTCCCACTCCTTCCCTTTGCCTGCCTCTGGGCCGGGAGCGTTTCAGCCCAAGAGACCCGCAGGGCCACGGCGCTGCCGACCCGCCGCGGCACCACCACGCTGTGTTCATCCCGCTTGAAGGGAAGCATCTACCAGCTGGTTTGGAAACCTCGTTTTGCATTTAAAAGTGCAATAATTGGACCAAAGACAATGCTGTTATGTGGGATTTAAAAGGAAAAAAAAAGGAAAGCCAAGCGAAGATGATCTCAGGTGGGGGGCTAAGTGACTGTGGGAATTTGCTGTCAGGTGGAACGAGTCCAAACACTGTCGTCCTGATCTGGGCTGTTTTGGGTGCTTTTCAAGCATTTATTTGCATTGATATGATCAAATACCCGGTTCAGAATGGCTGCTTTAAACTCAACAAAACCAACGCAGGGATTCACTGAGGGCGAATCCAAAATTGTGTCTGGAGCTTTGTGCCTCCTTTTTAACAAGACCTTTTCTGTGTTCACTTTTTAAATGATGACACCATACCGGGGGTTGTCGTTCAACAGATTGTTGGTTCTTTTAACAATTTGTTCAATGGAGGAGGAGGAGGAGGGAGTAGAGGCAGCTATATTTGTCACAACTGTTGTTCAGTAGAATAATTGATTTTTCCAGTTTGGCAACCAATCCCCATTTTCTGCTGCTTTATTATTCCCCCCCTCCCTTTCATATCTCCAACAAAAAGACACCTTTTCCTTCCAATTCTTAATAGCAATTTGCAGTCTCAGCTTTCTTAGTTGAGGAAACTGGGTCCAAGAAGGAACTAGTGATTTGCTTGGTGCTGGTCCAGCTGGGAACGAGCAGCTTCCTCGAAACCACCCTGCTGTGTGAGCACCCTCAATTTCTGCCTTGTTAACACAGGGCTTCTTTTGACTCCACAGCCTTAGCAGTGGTTTTTCAAGATTTTGATTTTTTTTTTTTTAATGGAAGTTGTATGAAGGAAAGATGGAGGCATTGGACCCTCGGGGAAGAACTTTGTGTGTTTATGTTTGTCACAGCAGATGCTGTGCCTGTGCCTTGCCCTTCCAGCTGTAAGGCTCCGTGCTTTGATACCTGGTTTTGTCCAGGGTGGTAACCAGTGGCAGTCTGTCAGTCAGCTGGAGGGTGTCCTCTGGGTCCAGTGCTTTTGTACACTTTGATTTATTTTTTTAAAAGCTTTTTGCTAAATTCAGCAGTCCTTCCATTTCTTTTTTTCCTTTTCATACTTTTTTGTCTACCAGTCGGAGCTCTGCGTACCCAGGGTTCTGATGGAGCAGTTCCTGAGGCAGGTACCTGCTGGACTTGCCCTGCTCAGTGCCCAGGGTTCTGATGGAGCAGTTCCTGAGGCAGGTACCTGCTGGACTTGCCCTGCTCAGTGCCCAGAGCCCCCCTGGACCCGCAGTGAAGGGGCTGCTCAGCCTCCCCAGTGAGGTGCCCGGCGGCGCTCGCAGGCGTGGATGGAGCGGCTTCTGCTGCGCTTGCTCCTTAAAATCCTGGGGGCTTTGGGATGTCTCAGGGACTGCTGGTGGGCGCTGACACGAGGTGGGCAGCCTTCAGTGTGGCTGTGTCACCATCCCCATCCTCATCCCTCCCTAGCTCAGGTGCTGGTGCTGTGGGGACAAGGGAAAGGCACTGGAATTCAGTGGGGCAGAGTGGACTGGTGCTGTCAGAAGAGGCGTGCAAGGCTGGAGGCGCAGCCTGGCTCATGTCTCAGCCCCTGTCACCAGAGTGCTGCTCTCGTGGAGGGGTGCAGGCCTGTGTGTCAGAAAGGGTGAGATGGAGCAGCTCTGGAGGAGATGGAAATGTCACATCCCTGTTACAGCAAGATGCTGCCTTTTTTTTTTTTTTTAATTATTATTAATTTAATAATTATCCCAGCTGGAGGCAGAGCTCCACATAGTACGCTGGCTAGGATATATGTTTTTTAATCCCTTTTGGAGGTGGGAGGTGTTTCTCCTGATTCTTGCCTTGGATTCCTGCAGCATCTGGGTGCTGCTCTGGGGAAGTGGCTCGCTGGCCTGGGGTGTGTGGGAGGTTTGTGCCTCTTTGCTAAAAAACTTATGCATCTATTTGCTGCCAAATTTTTAAAGCCCTTTTAATGTAAACATGTACAAATGTCTCCAAAGAAGGCCTTAAAACTTCAGTGCAGAACTGTATTTGCATGTTAAACTTAAAAACATATTTAATATATTACCAGTAATTGATTTAATGCCTAAGTAAGACTAACTCTGCATAAATTAGTAAAATACTTGCAAGAGAAAAGTGCAATAATTGCCCTGATTTGAGTGAATGAAGTGGTTAAGGCTTCTATTTACTAGCTTTGTTAAGCATTTAGACTTCAGCAATTTCTTCAGCACCAGCCCTCTAACAATATTCAAAAATATGACTGAATTTTGCAAGTTACTGTAATTTGAGGCTTTTTCCAAAGCTTCTAAAGTCAGATACAATAATTAAAAAAAAAAAAAGTCCTTTCTTTTCCTCTCCTTTTTGATTATTGCAAATTGGGTATAATAATCTTGGCTAGTTTGCGTATTAGAAAGGTGAACATGCATCATTAACAATAGGATTTTATGAACATTTTTGTAATATTATGTAATACTTAAATTTATGTTGCTTTTTCCCCCCCAATTTTACGTGTAGTAATTAATTTTGTCTTACTGACAGATGATTCTCAATGACTGATTTTCAAGAAAAAATCCAGACAGGTATTTTAACCCTTTGTTTTCATTCTAGACACCTCGCATTCGTGGGTCTGGGTGTAATTAAGGGGCACCGCGCTTGGCTCGGTTGGGAATTAAAGTTTAGTGCTATTTATATGAGTGCCCGTAGCTGTAATTTCATGCTAACCTTTTCCTGGATGGGCGGTGGGAGTGTGGACAGAGGAGATGTCTGCTTTGCTTTGAACAAAATACCCTGTTGTCCTGCATTGCCCAAACCTCCCCGTCCTCTGGTTTTGGGTAACCAGTGATGGAGTGAGCGGGCAGGCAGTGGGACCCCCACCTTCCCTCCCCTCTCTGCCAGAGCCTCTGAATCTGCCTCGTGTCCCAGCATGAAGTGGCACGATGAGGATTTTTTTGTGTAGAATGAGAAAGAAAGAATGTGTGTTTCTGGTTAGGAATAGATGATGAGTTTCCCTGAAGCAAAGGAGGGAAGGGCAGATGTGGGGCAGCCAGAGACACAGCACCCATAACACAGAGACCTTGTCCTGCTTCTTGAGTCTGACAAACTTGCCTCTGCCTCCCTCCTTCTCCCTCCCTTTCCTTGCTATTGATCCATCTCTCGGTCTTGCAATCTATGTATTTCCAGTATTTATCATGCTGTGCTTGCAGAGGGTGACATTGTCGTTGGGGGTCTCTTGGGGCTTCCACTACAAATCACTGGTTTTAAGGCTACTCCCTGAAGGTGTAACCCTGAAAACATTCAAGAATAAAAATGCTTTATGGTATAGGCAGTAAAGGCTGTCCTGTCAGTTACAGACAACTGTCTGTCACTTGCACTGTGGCTGTATTGTTACATGTAAATCCCATTCATGTCTGTGATAGTTGGAGCAATGGAATTTCTGGCCTCCCACTTCTAGTAACATCATGCTGGGTTTGTAAGGGAGAAACAACACCATCAAGAGTACTGCCTTGAGGTCCCCTTTTTTGGATGTATTTTTGCTTGGGAGGTAACAACCCCCCCACCAAAGTGTATGAAGTGAGTTGGGTGTGATGGCAGATCCGCAGAGGTCAGTGGGGTTTCTGGTCAGCCTCACACTGTGGGGTGACTCTTCGTGTGTCCTTTGGTACCTCTCAGTTACCTGCTTTCACATGTTACATACATGAACATTTGCAGACTTGAACCGACTTACATTGCTTTCCTGGCCCATGATACAAATTAAGAGTCTTTATTTTATAATATTTCACTTGAATAGCAGCTCTCATAGTTTTAAAGTACTGAAGGATGAAAAGTCAGGAATGTAATTGCACTGTTTGGCTTTTCTTCTGAATGAGTCATAGTGTAATATTTTTCCGCAGGTTGCTAATGCTGCCCTGGGTTGCACGTGACATTGACTGTCATCTCTGTGTAAAAAATATTTCACTTAAATTCCATTAGTGCCTGATTTTCCTTAGCTCTGGCTTGTGCTCGCTTCTTGTTAGTCAGGGCTGTAACTTGAGGCTACTTCAGCAGTTGTGTATTCCCTGCCTGGGCTTCTAAGGAATACTGAACCGGTTTGGATTTGGACTCATTGGGATAACTTTATCACTTGGATGGTGTAATGATGATGATATTATCCTAACGATAAACATAACCAAAGTTAGGGTATAGCCTTGCAAATATTTCCTTGTTACCCCGTTGCACGCTGGAGGAAGGATTTTGTTCAGTTTAGCCAGTGCCTCAGTCTGGAAATTCCAGAAATATTGTTGCCTCTTTTGATGCTGACATTAGGTTCTAGGCTTAAAATCTTGAGAGTTTAATTTCTAATTATTCACCATGCTCCTGCCTCTTCTGTCTCCGCTAAGGAGAGCGGCGAGTGACGCCTGCCTTTTGTTCTTGCCACAATGTCACTTGACATTTTTTCTGTATTGAATCATATCCCATCACTTTCCCTGCTCACTAAAACGCAGGCTGGATTTTTTTATTTATATATTTCCCCTTCATTCATGATGTCTGTGACTTCTCCTCCATTTCCTACTTTGAATAAATTTCATTCAGCTTTGAATGCTGTTGAAACAGAAGTGAAATAAGGGCAGCTTCTCTGGTGATTCCTGGGACAGGCCAGCTCTCCTCTGCCGCTGCCTCTCATGCTGTTGGCATGCAGAGCACTGTGCCCTCACAGGCTGCCCCGATCGTTATGCATTATTTAGCTCACCCTCTCTCCAGAACTTACAGTTTTGTAGCCTGTTAGGGGATCATATGGCATTACCTTTCAGAGAGCCCACATAAATCATGTTCATGGCTTCCTTCAATTCCTCTTTGAGATTTTTTTTTTTTGGGCGTAGTGGGGAAGATATTTTATTTTCCCCCTAATATTCTGTTAGTTTTGTTATGTTTTGCGAATCCATGCTGAATATCTTTAATTAAATAATAACTTTCCCTATTTTGTCCCTGATTAGTGTTTCCAATATCTTTCCCACTGCTGAAATCAGGCTGTCTGGTGTTTAATTTCCTTGATCATCCCTAGAGCTGCTGTTATATATAGGTGTACTCCCATCCACAGGTACCTCCCCTGATTCCAAAAATGTTCCAGAGGTATTTGCTGGTGTCCCCTTTGCTTCTGCCTCTTCCTGCCACATTCTGGCTGCCATCCCACCTTCGGTAGCTTTTTTTGGACTTTAGCTACTTGAAGAAGTGCATTTTTACAGCCTCAGCCTCCTTTGGTTTATTCATCTTTCTCATCCCTGGTACTGCCCTGTGCACTGGTGTTTGCAGCTGCCTCGGGTGCAGATCTCCTGCTCGGTGCCCTGTTGGTTGGTTGCTTGGTTGGTTGCTTGGCTGGTTGGTTGCTTGCTTGGTTGGTTGCTTGCTTGGTTGGTTGCTTGCTTGGTTGGTTGCTTGCTTGGTTGGTTGCTTGGCTGGTTGGTTGCTTGGCTGGTTGGTTGCTTGCTTGGTTGGTTGCTTGCTTGGTTGGTTTCTTGCTTGGTTGCTTGCTTGGTTGGTTGGTTGCTTGCTTGCTTGGTTGGTGTGCAGTGTGTGGTGGCCTCGTGCCATCCTCTCCCCGTGCATCCCAGCCCTCGGTAAATCAGGGAACCCTGCTGGGTGTGTGGAGGCTGAGGCCAATGTGCTGTCCCCAGACCATCCTTCCTCTTCACTCGGAGATTTTCTGCTCTGCTATTTTGGATTTCCCAAGGCAGAGGCTGCTTCTCTGACCCTTCCTGTGTTTTTGTCAGGATGCATGTGTATTTTCTGCTGATATGAACTCATCTTTGAACACTTGCCATTTCTGTATGGAGTTGTTTCCTCCGCTCCTTTATTCCATTCAGGGTCTGCTCCTCCTCTCATTGAAGTCAGCTGGGAGTTTTGCCATTGCCTTCCTCGAGAGCAGCGGCGAGCCCGCGATTCACTGCGACTTTAAGCATGCTCTCAAAATTAACCCTGCTGAAATTGAACATCGATATTGAGCTTTATGTTTTAGCTGTAAATCCAACTCTAACTCCTTGAATGCTTCTTCTGTTTGAAGAATGGCTACTATGAAGAAGTCCATTAATTTTAATGTAACTCTCCATGGTTAGATTTGGGTCATAACATTTCCACTGTCATAACTGCAAAAACAACATCAATGGAAAACTCGGGTATTCTGGATGCTGCACCGGATACACCAAAATCTGTTTGTGATTCTTCCCTGTCATTAGGAAACTTGTAGACATATAAAACCTGCTCAATTAATGTTTAAATATTTGGGAAAAAAAGAGAAGGTAAAGTTAATTGATAAGAGGGGAAAAAACCCATGAAAATGAGGTTGAGTACAGGATTGGGGTGGGGAGAGTGTTTTGATTTTTAAGAGTAGTTGTGAAAACTTTTACTTTTCCCTTGCAAATAATGCTGAGAATCACGTGCCTCTGTCCCCACAAACCATTGTGGAAATGAGTCCCCAGGACGGGTGACTTCGAGCAGCAAACTGCTGCTCTGTCCTTAGCTCACCCCACTGGGAGCAGGGCTGGTTCCACATATGGCACGTGAGCTCACCCGTACTTGTCTGAGACCATGGAAACCTGAGCAGGATGGAATACATCAGGGATGGAGTGCATCAGGGATGGAGTGGCAGCCCTGATTGCGAATATTTTTTGCTAAAGTCAGGCACTGAATGTTACTGTAATGACATTTTATATCTCCCCTTCTATATTCTAGCAGAGAGAGCCACAGGTGTTCCACTGGAATTACTCACACATTTATAGAATTGGACATTCTGTCATTAAATGGACTTAAAACTAAAAAGCCTTTGTCTGTGAAAGGTGGCCAATAGAAAGGGACTTTGGATTATCTGATATCCCATAACTTAATCATATGGCTCTTAAGAGTAGGGCATAAGCAGCTGTGTCTCGCTAATATGCATGCAATATGTGTAAAGTGATATGCTTTAATTCTAAACTTGTTTTTAGCAGGAAGAAAAAAGCATTTAGATGAGGAACATTAAGATTCAGCATTAACCATTTTTTTCCTCGGGGCAAAATTATTCATCACCTGATATTTATTAAGGCAACATTTTTATTTTATTGCTCTGTACTGTATAGAGTCTTTCCAAACATTCTCAAAGTTGTGTGGGGAAGTTTTATAGGCAGATTTGCAGGCAGCATTTAAAGTGGTTTTCAAGATTTGAGAAAGATATTTTCCTTTTCCTAAATAGCAATGTTGTCAAATCTCATAGCAAAAATAACAGAACTAAGCAGTTATTTAATTTATTATTTAATTTTAATTTTTCTATCCATCCTCCCACATTATATAAACTTGATTTTTGTATCGTAGCCTTAATTGTTAGTTTGTGTTGGTTTAATCTCTCTTATTTAAGTATGTTTGCTTTAATAATATTAAAAAAAACTAAGACAAAGAAACTGTAGATTAGAGACTTTATTTTCAGGGTAAAATGATACGGATAAGTGAGCGTCAACTGACCAGAAATTATTTGCTTCTGTCTGTTAGACACGTAATGGAGTCATTTAACTAGTCAAATTAGGAGCTGTAGAAATGCACCATGCTTCATTACTGAGTTCGAATGGGCACCATTTTACATTTACGTCAAAAATTATCTCATAGCAAATTAATGTTTTCATTGTGTGGGGAAGCGAGAGCTGTGCAGTATCAGCACCACCTAGAGGATGCGACACAGACGGCTTGGAAATGTTCCTCTCCAGAAAAAAAAATCCCCAAAACCCGAGAGGAATCGATTCTTTTTAAAAAGCAAAGTCCTTCAAACAGGACCACCGCCTTCCCCGAACAGCCCCCCTCTCGGGGTCTCCCATCCTGCAGAGCCCCACCGCCGGCTCCCACTGACCTGTGTGTGTGGAACGCAGCGGGGCAGCTCTGCTGGGACAGCCTTCAACCTCAGCCCCACTAGCTGTGCACTTGTAATGCGAGGGGATGCTGTTAGAGTATCACTTGAAAAATGCAGAGGATGGTCCCTCTGGGCAGCCAGGAAGGATTTCCAGGTGAGGTTACAGGGGCTCACTCAGCCTTGAAATGTCCTCAAAAGCCAAAGACTGAAAAATAAGTTACTATTGAACAAATTACATACTACTTTGATAAATGGAAACAGCTGCGGTTTCAAGTATAGAAAAAGAGAGAATAATGAGGCAAAAGTGAAAGCTGGAGCAGTGAATGGCCATCCTGCAGGAGCTGCAAAGGCTTCGTGGAGAACCGGCAGCACTAACAAAAATTGGTCAGTGAGAGCTGCAAGCTCTTGAAAGCACACCGTGGGTTTGGGGGGCTCAGCGTGAGCGCTCTCAAAGAGCTACTCGTTAAACGGGAGGTGGGATAAAATGTCACTTCTCCAGGCAGGAGATGGTCACAGGTGGGCCCCCGAGCCAGCGGGTACCTCGCGCAGCAGTGCCAGGGCAGGCACTG
This sequence comes from Grallaria varia, assembly GCA_013396735.1. Classification (NCBI taxonomy): domain Eukaryota; kingdom Metazoa; phylum Chordata; class Aves; order Passeriformes; family Formicariidae; genus Grallaria; species Grallaria varia. The sequence goes on from VWZG01002274.1 coordinate 1,021,446, forward strand.
GTGCCATCAGCCAACAGCATGACTGGCAAGGCAGGACATTTCCATGGCTCGGTGTGCGTGGCGAGAGGCTGCAGAGGACAGGTGCCTTTGGCAGCACAGTTTGGTGTTTAACACAACTTTGGGAGCTCTGGCAAGGGGCAGGGGGCACGGTTGGTGAGCCCTGACCAAATCCTGCTCCAGCAGGTGCCACGGAGAAGGGTCTGAGCCCTCCCGGCTCAGCAGGGGCTGCTCTGTCTCTGGAGTGCCCGCAGCTCCTGCACACCCACCATGGGCTGGCAGAGCCGCAGCAGAGCTGGGAGCCAGGAGGGACCTCCAGCATCGCCCAGCCCAGCCTTCCCTCTACGTGGCCAAAGGCATCCTCAGGAATTCCTTCCAGGAACGGTTCTTCTTGCTCTTGCAAACACACGGCGTGCGTGAGCAGAAACTCGCAGGATTTGAACCTCAGATATGATTTGCATTTAAGATGTTTTATAAATTGACCAGAATATCTAAACTTGTTTTCCAGTCCTGTTAAATGCTGTGCGTGCATAACTGTATAATTCTCTATATTAATATTCTTAGAAGATATTTATAGACTAAAAAAAAAAAATCCGCAAAGTATTTTGACACAAAGCACAGGAGCTGGAGACAAAGATGTGCTGAGGGGGGGAAATGGACCTGAATTCATTTAGCATTAGACTTATCTGGAGCAAATGATTGCCCATTCATGAATTAAAATGCTGCTGCCCATTGGAGTTGGAAGGTGAAAATTCATTATAATTGTGTAAGGTGTGTAGTTTTTTGTTATTTTTCATATTTCAATTGGTTGCTCTTCAGGATCCTTTGAAAAATCAAATACTTTCGTGTGATATTATTTCATGGCTAAGACTAGTGTCTTAAATGCATACTCGTGCATAAGTTCAAGAATCTGCCAGTGACTTTAGGGCTACAGTTGTGATAATCCCAAATTGGTAGACGAAAGTCCATGTCCGTGAGCAAGTTTTCTTTTGTTCTTGACAAAGCTTTTTTTTTCCTGTCTTTCTTTTTTTTTTTAATTGCTCATTGCAGAAAAGGATTTCTTTGAAACAGCAAAAAAAAAGTTAAGGGCCTTGCTTACAAGTACCCTGGTATTTTTTTCAACTGTAAAATCACTTAACCTATTATCATGAATCTTGTCTGCTGAGATAGTTCAGCCTTCGTGTTATGTTTACCAAGGCCAGACTAGAGGATCAAATAATTTATAACCATTCCTGTTGGGTTTTATGTAATAACTTTGGAACTCATATAAAGTAATGATCCACAAACTCTTTTAATGTTCATTATAAAATATGAAATATTTCTCAGAACCATTGCAATTATGTGACCAGACATAACTGTTTCACACATGAGTAAATACAGGGAGGTTTAACATAACTTTATTATCTTCCTGTCTTTTCCTCTCATTGATGTGATAATACTGTTTTAATATTTTTCTAAAGAAAAGTTAAGTAATTTCAGACTCTCTATTGAGGCCTAGTTTATTGGTTTTTGTAATAGAGTACTCAAGAATAATTGTATTTATGATTAGACTGATAGTAGTAAATGTTGTTGTGCTGAATAGGGGTAAAATACCCTGAAAGCTTTATATTATTATATGAATATACACACATACATCAGTAGGAAGAAATTATTAATATCTGTCTGTCTGTCTATGCATTTATATTATGCTCATCATAGTATCAGTGCACTTTCTCTGGAGACTTTCTGGGGTTTAGCAGTTATTAAAATGTCAGTAGAAATGGGATGGCAAAACTCATTAAGGCTACATTAAAAAAAACATGCCAGGTCCTTGCCTGATACTCAGAGCTAACCTTTAATTTCCCCCTCTTCTTCTGATCTTCTTGGATTTAAAGTAGACATGAAGTGGAGCCTGTGGCAGCCTCAGCTCTCTGCTGGAGCTGTTTGATCAGCCCGAGCTCCTGTTAAACCTGGGTCGGGGCTCCCGGGGCCTTTGGAGGATGTCTGTCCAGTCTGGGGTGGGAGCAGCCTCTGACCTTGGTGGCTGCAGCTCTGAAGCCCCTCCTGGTGCTGTGCCCTTGGCAGGAGCGATGGAGTCCCGAGCCCGTGGCGGAGTCCTGCCTGTGCCTGTGTCACAGCCCAGGCGCTGGGCACCGGGGCTGGCTCAGGGCAATCATCTCCTCCAGGGCACCAGCACGGGGGGATGTCCAGACGCACCCAAGGATGGGCACCTTCCCCCTGGCCTTCCCTGGGGAGGGTGGACAGCAACTGGTACCACAAGGCAACACAATGTTGGTCTCCAGCTGACTGGGACTGCACAAACATCATCACCAGAAGTCTTTCACCAAAACAGCTCAATCTAACCAAGAATGGACTTAACAAGCATAAACATTTTTTTTCTTAATTCTCCCCTTGTCTGCCTGACATCCTTTGTCCTGCAGGCACTTTGGGGTGGGCGCTGTGGTTTTGTGCCTGGTCTGTGCCGTGCTGGGATCAGAGCCTACGTGGCAGCACCGTGGCAGGAGCAGCAGCAGGGGGGACAGGGACCCTCCGTGGTGACCAACAGAGAGGGCACTTGCACAGAGGAGCTCTGCAGCAGGGCTCGGGGTGGCTCAGTGGAGCCGAGACCTGCTGACAGACCTCAGGGACCTTTTCTTCTTGTCTTGCCTGTCTCAGACCACATAAATGATCTGATGTGGTACCATGGAGAGGCTTCACAACATCACCATTGACTTCCAGGGCACTCAGAGCTTAAATCTCCTCACTCCCACCATCCTGTTTGCTTCTGGTACTGCAGGCTTTGTGCTAGGGGAGGTAATTTTCACGTGTTAAAGAGAAGAGAATCCAGAAATGTTATCTTCATGAGTCAGGGGTAACCTGCAAGATGCTAAGTATGGAAGTAATCAGAGCTATGAATCTGGTGTACACTGTCATTCCTAACGAGAGAAGGAAATTCATTATTTCAGAGTCCCTTGGTTGCATGGAATATTTGTAGGACATTCTGTTCTCTTTATTTTAAAATTAAAATGGCTTTATATGTCATTATGAAATGCTGGTGCATTGAAAAAACCTGTCCAGTTGTATTTAACAGTAGCAATATGTTGTATAACTAATGATGCAACAAGAGGAATAATCTATGCGGAAGATGCAAAGGCCAGTAATGACACTGGGTCTCCATTTTCATACTTGAGAATGGTTTTATAAAATTTTAGATATGTAAAAGCTTTGTGCTAAACAGTTTTCTTATGAAAATGTTGAAGTTTTAAAATTCAAGGCTTATATCTATTTTCAGTCTATTATGGATTTTTAGTGCATCCATATTAGGAAACATTTTTATCATTGTCTAAGAGTATGGTTTTGTCCAGGCAGAGTCACAATAGTTACTTTATTTGACACTGGAAACTAAATTTTCAAATCAAAATCAGATTGTGAAAGATCTTATTTTGCATGTAGTAGAATGTAGGTTAGTATAGGATAAAGCTTCCTGTTTGAGGAGTCAAAAGGAAGATCTCCCAAAGATAAAGGTTTAGAAAAATGTTGGGGTTTTTTTTTCCCCCAGGCCTTTTCTCTCCAGAATTCAAAGGACTGGGAGATCCATAATGGAAAGGCTACTTTTGATCTCGTGTTATTTGCTGGATGTTCACACTGAGTTTCCTTTACCTGTTTTCTCCAGGGAAGCATGTGAGTCAGTTAACCAGAGATGCAGTAGCCAGATTTAGAAAAAAAAAACAAAAACAACCAACTGTTGGTGGGTTCCAACATGTTTAGGCCAAGAATTCATTGTATATTTCATAGCATGAGCCTAAGCTGATGCTCCAGGTATGAGGAGCAGTCATATAAAATGTGTTTACATTCATTCTTCACCACAAACAAATGAAATCTATGTTTTCAGACAAGCTTCACTTTGCTTTGGAACTGCAGTACCCTGAATATTCAGGGCATGGATGAAATAGTTCAACAAACAGATAAATTTTTGGAACCTGGAACAAATCAAAACAACTGTATTTTAAACTTGTCTCTAATGATAAATGGATTTATCGTGAGCACATTACATGTGCACCTTTAGCATGTGATCAGAGATGTCTTAGTTTAATATAGCATTTTCCCTGTGATATTATGAGCTAGAAAAGCTATCTTCAGTCCTGTCAGCATAAAAACTGCTCAGCAGGAGGTGAAGCACATGAAGCAGTTTCCAGGCCTCTTAACATACACAATTCATGCAGCTGAAAAGGTTTTGATAGCTTAACTCTTTTTTTTTCTTTTTTTTTTTTTTAAATCTTGGATGCCTAATGGTTGACTTTCTGTTGCTATCTTGAGACACTGAGTTTTTTTTTTTTTTTCTAGAGAAAAAAATCCTTAATTATTTCCCCCTCCCATACAAAGTTAAAGCAGTCTTTTCTGTTTTATTAGGTACCAGGCAAGAGTTGCCCTCAGAGGTGAGAGGGGCTGTATGGAGTTAAGAGCATGGCATGATGCTTGCACGCTCACTTGCATGACCCTGAGATTTCGGCCAGCACTAACTGTGCCACTGCCCCCTAAATCAGTGATGCCCAGATACCTGTTTCCCTGCCATGGTGCTTTGGAGAAAGGGCACTGAAGTTCAGAGCAGGTGGCACTAAAGCAGTGCCCCACCTGCTAATGCCGTGATTGATGGAGGTGGAAGGTCTGTACCTGAGCCCGTAGATGTGACTCCTGGAAGAGAGCAGTGTAGGACAGAAAGTATTTTTCTTTTTATTTTTTTTGGCTTTCTCTCTCCACTATGACTTGGACAGGAGGGACTTCTTCACCTTTGCAAAAAATCAGTGTTAACTGCCTTCCTGGGTGAGTTCCCAACCTCCCCCATTCTCCTGCTTTGTGGTTCTTACCAACCCAAACACCGTTCTCACAAAAGGGTGCTGCTATTTCCAGGCATCTGCTTTGGGGTTTGCCTCCACCTTTCCTTATTGCACCAGCAAAGGGAGAATCCCTTTCAAGGGAAGGCAGGAGCTAATTGCCCCCTCGACCCCTGCTCCCTGTTCCCCACCTCCACTAATAGGACTCAGCTGTCATTTCCCTGAATCTGAATGCAGGAGGTAGCAGCTGATCCTGGGATGATTTATCAGGAGAGCCCCACATTTCTATATGGCTTTTCAAGTACGCCACCATATTTCAGGATCACTGAAAAGGGCAAGTAGGTCCAACGACCTCCTTACGTGAGAGCAGTGACTATGAATAACATCTGCGTGGTGAGGAACGTGATGCGACCTGTACAGTGAGTTTGAGTCTCTCCTTTCTTGAGATTTTTATAGAAATAGTGCTGATTTTGGGAAGTGTTCTATAAACTTCCATAAAGTCTGGAAAATATCGTGGGTTTTTAGGTAAAATTAGCCACAGAAGTATGTGACCTGCTTCAGAAGTGAGGTAGATAATGTTAGTGTTGTGATGTCCCCCAGGACTTAGCTTATAATGTTATCTTTGGTCATACTCAAAAGTAAGCTAATTTATGGCCTTTCAAATCAGGACTAATTAATATAAAATGTTCTTATTTTATATGATAAATTCCTTTGTAGAGAATTTTAATGGTATGTCTTTCTGAATAATTCTCTCTGACGTGTAGGATGTTAATATGGAACATTTATAAAAAAAAATAGAATTCCTTCGTATATTTGAAGCCTTGAACGTAAACACAGAATATGAACTCCCTTTTTTGAAGGATGTTGTTCATAGCTGCCCTTTGTCTGTCAGTGTTTCTCACGTCTGCAATCTGCAGTTGCTGTCTGTGGAGCTCAGCGTTGTCTCACGCTGGATGTTGGTGGCATTGTTGGCTGTCAGTAGTGGTGAGCGTACAACCGGCGCACGCAGGTTGGCTCACCCGCGACATTGTCTCCTGGGATTCAGGGGATGTCACTCCTGTCTGAGCGGCAGGGCGATAATACATCTGCACTGCCTGTCTGTGACACCTCGCTGTCGTGTGGCTTTGTCACCGGACAGCAACGCCTGTCATTTTGTTATGGGGCCCGACACAAAGCGCGTGTCCCCCCGACACGCTCCAGAGTGCGGCTGTAACGAAGGCTATGCCTGGTGCCTGTGGAGTCGGTGTTGTCTTTTGGAAGCTCATAATAACACCCTTGTAAGGCCAGGTCCTGTTCTCAGCCGGAACGCTGAAAATCCACTGTGGCTTCACAGACCCTGGAGGACCCAACTCTGCCTGGCCTGGGCTGCAGTAGGGTGGAAGGTTAGAAGAACAAGGCATTTAGTGATGGATTTCAGCTCAGAGGTGTCAACACAAGGTCAAGGAGCAGCGTTTCAGCTTTTGGTGTTCTGTGGCCCAGGCACATCCTGTCCCTTATTGTGAGCTGCTGCTGTTGGGCTGAGTGAGGGTGAAGGGAGAACCCAGGGGAGTTTCTTGAGGCTTGCCCTGATCTAATTGTAAGCCCACTGTCTTGGAAAGGATAACTCCTACAAAGTTTTGAGCATATCAAGGGTTAGGTGTGGCAGATACTTAGACTAAGAAAGGAATAGTGTGAATTTTCCTTTCCATCTCGTGACTCACACTAGTCATCTCCCCTGAAATGCATCCCTCTGTGGACATTTCTAATTACAGGAGGACAGTCACAGAAACAAAATTTTGTTGTTCTGTGAGAATGTGAAGTTATTTTCCTCATCCTTATCCCTGCATGCTGTAATCTGAGGCACCAATCAAAAATATTTGCAATTCTGCCTCAGCGACATAGTACCTTTTTTTTAATGATACACTATGTATAGAATTGCCATTGATGTCAGAGAAGGCTCAAGTTCTGAAGTTAATGCAGAACTATACCGTAAAATACAGAGGGCTCTGTGTCTGTGGCCATTTGAGTATTGTTTTATGGTAGTTATTCTGGTATCGTGGAGGTGCATGCAGGAAAGAGTTGAAAGCCTTCACATCTAGCAGTGAGGTTTTTGTAATTTATCTTTTCTTCAGAGGAATTTAACATGTTTTAATCAATCTTATCCAGCCTTATTTAGCTCATTTGTCACCAGATGAAGGACCTCTTGTCGGTGTACATATATATCTACAAACAACGTGTGCATGCACAGTATGTGGCACAACAAAGTTCTCCTCCCTCCTGAGAACATGGATGCTATTGCTAAATACATTTTACATAATGTTAATACTACTAAAGAGTTAACAGTGTTCTGTGCAGACAGCTCTGAGGACCCAATTCTGTCTGATTTATCCTTTATTCAACTTTAAAATGCCCCAGAGATCCCAAAGATCCTCTTGGCTGTTGCTGTAAGGGTGAGACTTCTATGAACATGTTTGTATTTTGATAAGAAATAGTACTTTGTTAGGACATGCAAACAGCACACTTTGCCTTTCCCCCCTGCAAGGGCCATCTTTTCTCTTAACTGTTGTTAAGTTCAGAGTTTGTTAGTGTTGGTTAACCCTTATTGCTACAAATAGTGCATGTTCTCTCTCCATAACTGCCATCTGGAGACAAAGTCTGAATATTTTAGCTGGGTCTTTATCAGGCTGAAGTCTGCACTGAAATTGGCTGAATTGGTAGATATGGATTTCTAGGCTAACTTTTGATAGCCCTGTGGTGAAAGAAACATGTATATTGATTTTCACCAGGGACTATATTGTTAAAATACATAAATGTAAAAATTGACTTAGGAAATAAAAAATAAATGATAGCTATAAATCAGGGACAGCTGATAAACAAATAAATATCTATCACTATTATATCTCGGTATTTCCCAAAGATATCTGAAGAGCACTTAATTGTAACTGAGTAATCAATTATTCAATTAACCTTCTTCTCATCGAATATATATTTGATATAACTTTTTGAAGCTTGGGCTCTAAAAGGTTTATATTGATTGCAGGTTTCAAGGCCATATGTTTCAGTTATTGGATTTGTGCAGGCAAAATTGACATCCTAAGTTCACTAGAATATGTAAATATTTGAATGTAATGAGTTTCCAAGACTATTGGAGTGATGCAGTTAGTTTTCATTACTTTCTAAAACTAAAATCTTTTGTTGTTATGAAGTTCACCTTAGCAGAACACATGTCATTTAAATACATTGGTTATTAGGAAGACATTAGCTGATTTTATGGTCTGGCTGTGAACTTTCAGAAATTCAGTTTTCACACTGCCTTGGATAGAGTTCATGGCAAAACATTTCAGCGTTTTCTTGGAAAGTGACACAAACGGTGGGAATTCTTCAAATGAAAGTGTTTCATGAGAGCATTTTTTGATTTTATTGTAGTTCTGCTGGACACCTATGGCCATGCCAGTGAAAGGCCACCCTTGGCAGGGTCAGGGTGCAGCCACTGCCCACCTGTGTGGAGAATCTAGACAGCATTCATACTGAATTTCTAAATGGATAAATTCCTCTCCAGCAGTCCTTAGAGTTTGCCAGGTGCCACTTTCTAAGCTGTGTTTCTGTCTGTGGATGCAATGGGCATGAGAGTTTGTGCCATGCAAATGGGGAGCCTCCTTTTCCGTGGACCCGTGTTTAAAATACACTCGTTGCTTGCACGTTGAGCACAGATGAGGAGTAGCTCAAATGAAAGCAGCTGATCTCAACAGTTGCCCAGCTCCAGTCGTTTCGCACAGTAGTGAGGGACAGCAGAATTTGGCTTTCACTGTTTACGTGGGCAAAGTGGGAAAGTGGAATGTGGGGAATTTAACCCCTCCTTTCCCATGAGGGGCACCTGATCTGGACCTCCAGATACAAACTAGGGGAGAGGTGGCTTATTCTTTTAAGTACCCCCTTTCCTCCCAGGAGCTGAGCTGTGGTGCTTTTGTGTTCACTTCCAATACGAGCCAAAATTTGCTGCCTTGCATGAGCAAGCCTAGCCCCTGCCTGTCATGTTAGGTTTAATTCACATACTGTGAGACTCCAAAGGCATCAGGAAAACATCAGCAGATGTTTTGATAGTTTGGGAAATAGTGATGTGTTCCTTTATTTCAGACTGTGGGATACAGTGCATTTATTAAGCAATATGAAAAAAATGTGAGACTGTATCAGGTAGGAAGAAATAGCTGTTCAAAGAAAATCCATTTATTATATGATCTTAAATGGACATCAGACTCTCAAAGTGCAAGAACCTGTCTATTAAGGATAAAATTTACTGTGTCTCTTTGCTTTTGCTGTTTCTGTGCAGGCAGGTTGATGGTGAGTGTATGAGAGACATATTGTTCAGTATCAGTGATTTACATAGATGCAAAACCCCTGCAGGGGTATGGAAACTCTCTGCATTCCTTCTGATGGTCTCTGGCTACATCAAAAGAAAAGTGCTGTAATGGGTTAATAATAATCCGATGGTCTTCAAAATTTGTTTGATATAGCAGTGCACCAAAATATTCGTTTCTGGCAACTCTCTTGACAACCTTTTGATATTTAGATTTTTTGTGTGTGTGCTTCAGTGTGTAATAGATTAACTTGGCTCTGCGGAAAAGGTCTTTATAGAATCCTTAACTGTTGCACTCATTATTGAATAAACAGCGCTTTCTTCATGGGAAAAAACCCCTCAAAAACCTGCAGGTTTTTCCCCTCTTAAAAATACATTCATAATCTAGATATTAGCAAACATTTTTTTTTTTCCTTCCTGAAAAATATCATAAACAGTCTTGGTTTGACCTTGTTAATGCAGGACCACTTTAGTAATCTGTGCCTAATGATTTTTTACATTAAACCACAGCTTGTGTTGGACCCTTGTGTGTCACAGTAATTTAAGAACAGTCATTTTGCACATTCCGATCCCATTATGTTACATTGTTACTGAATAAAGACTGGTATTATGTTGCTCCTATAAAGGGCAGAAGTGGCCTGAATTTTATCTGCTGAACGAATCAATCTGGATTATGTCAGCTGAAAAGAATTGTGAACTGCAGTCTCCAGCAGATGGGGAGATTTTAAAAATGTATCTGTTTGGTTGTGAATACATTAGCTAAGATAAACTACTTTTCAGTCACCACAAGGTATTTTCTCTCTTTTTTTTTCAATGAAGACTGTACCAATTATCATTTCAACATAAAGTATTAGGAGATCAATTGGGAACTGAATGCCATTTCCTAATGTTAATACAGTGTTTTATTTAAGCTGCCTTGACAGGCTGTCTAGGCTGTGGGAAAAAGACTGAGCAAATAATGAGTAAAGGGTTTAGAAAAAAGACAGAGGGTGGAGCTTGGCAAACGATGTGAGCTATTCATCAACAACTCAACAAGGATGATGGAAATAATAAGTACTCCTTAAAGAAAAGGGGAAAGGATTTTTTTTTTAAAGAAACAGTTTCCTTTAAAAAAAAATTTAACTCTAACTTTGTATTACTTTCTGATTAGCTGATTTTAAACTTCCTGAAATCAGCAAAAGCTTCCCTTTGAAATGGATAGTCCATGTTCAAACAGTGCATTCTTTAGTAATCAGTTAAAAAAAAGAAACAGTGTCTAATTTCCTGTTCATTCGTGCAAATTTCTTACCATGTGGCATTGTCATTTAATATCTAAAGTACATTAATGCAATTCTATAATGCCAAAACCGTCAGACAAATCCCCTGTGTGAAATAATTTGTGTGAACTTTGAACTAACCATGAATAAAATCAAGATCTTATTATGCCCTTTATTTATATGGCACAGAAAAGCTTTGAAACTTAATACTAGCACCAACATGATATGCACATTCACAGGGATGCTTTAAAAAAAAGAAAAAAAAAGATTAAAAAACCCACTCAACTTTCCTACATTTTTGTGAGCTTTGCCCACTATTCAGATATCATTACGCTACTTCTGAAAATATTTGTCTTAGAAATCAATAGGCTATTCTAATATTATTGTGTTCTGAGTTGCTAAAATTTCCATTCAGGAGATATAATTCCACCATCTGTAAAGTTCTAGATTTTATAATACTTATAAGCTGTTTTTAATCTATTTTTACTGCCATGTTCTGTCCTGAAATGTCAGAGAGTGCAGACTGGGTCTCGGAATTAACATGACAGTTAAGAAACTTGGCAAGGTTTTACAGCAGATTGTGACATTAACAAAGTACAAAGGAGAATGGGGAAATTAACGTTAATGTATGCTTGCAGACACTATAAAAATCTATATGTCCACGATCAGGGAACTAAAAATAGGGATGTTTTTTATGTTGATGCCATTAAATACAGAGCTTTACTGTGAAAAGAAATTTCCATATGAAAAGCAACTTACTAAAAAGTAATGCTGTAATCCCTCCTCTGGACTGAACAACAGGTTTATGTATCCTAGGTCAAGTAGGCATATGGCTGGTTTTGGGGTTTCAATTTTGGTTTAGGCTTTTTATTTTTTTCTTTATTAAATCTGTGCTGAAACTGATTTGAAAGCACTGTTTTTAAACAGCTGCAAAAGGTACAGTGTGATAGATGTCCTGATAAATTGGTGCGTTATTAAAATTCACAGATTTCTCGTTTAAATCATGTAAAGTCCACCCTCCTTCACAGAGAGACGTAAGTGTCTGTGGTGGGCTCTCCTTGGAGCCCTGCCCACCCTGAGCCCAGCCGGTGCCCCCCGTGTGTCACCCCAGTGTGCAGCCCCTGGGCCATCACCAGCGTGGTGCAGCCGGGCTGAGGTGTCTCTGAACACGCGTTCGTGTCATCGCTGGAGCTCCAGGACACGGGGCACAAAACCTGCCATAATGCCCCGGGGAAAACAGTGCCTGTTGCACAGGGGACAGGAGGTTCTAACTGTTGGGTGATTCAGGGAAAGCTGCAGGGAGTAACACTACAACACTACCTTCTGATTCAACGTGGGGTTGGGTTGGGTCCAGTTTTATTTAATTTTTTTTTTTTTTTTTTTTGGTCTGAGTTTTTAATTTGTAAGTTGCTCAAAGCCCTATTCAGCCCGGATCTGCCAGGGCCAGGGGCTGAGGCTTTCCAGGCTCCTGCAGCTTGGCACCCACAGCATCTAATCCTGATAGCACAGACAAAACCGTCCTTTTCATCACCGCTGATGTTGTGCTGTTGCTTTGTCAGCCCCCGACCATGGGATATGGAGGCACAGCTTCTCTCTGCTGCCCGGGGAGGGTGGCACGGGGGCTGAGCTGCCTGTGGCTCAGGGTCCCTGGGCCAGCAGCGGAGCTGGCCTGACTCTCCGCTTTTTTTTGTTTTCTTTTTTTGACAAGGGGCAGGGGCTGACTCCCAGCGCTGCTCTGGTGCAGCTCTGGAGCGCATCCTGTGTTGGTGTTCCCCATGGGTTGGGCGCACTGGAGGAAGCCCCCCGTTGGTGTGCTGGCACCCCTCCGTAGGCTGCGCTCCGTGGCAGGCTCTCGGCAGGGCGATGCTGGGCTGCCGTCGGGGAGCGGCACGGCATGGCATGGCCCTGTGTCACGCAGGGTCACGGTTCCAGAGCGTTCCACCCATTCAAAGCCAAGGGGAGGCCCTGCCTGGGTTCCCCCGGTGGCGCGGGTCGCACCGGGCGCTGCAGGTGCCAGCGGCGGGGCCGGCGCTCCCTGGGGCGCGCCGCCGCCTGATGCGAGGCAAACATTAATCTCTCGGCTACAAAGGAACAGCATGGATCCATCTGTTACTTTCTTTGCTCTTAATCAAGTTGGGGAGGGAGCAAAAGTTCATGCAGCAAATGTGGGCAGGCACTAGGCTGGGCCCGAGCCGTTGGGCTGCGAGCGGATTTAGCGGCAACAGGAGTTTTGGAGGCCTGTGGATCATCCAGGGCTGCAAATCATTCTGTATCTCTTCTTGCACCAAATTTGGGAGTGGGAACTGAATTCTGCGATGTGGTATTGGCCCACTGTGCTCTGTAACCCACAATGCTGAGTGCAGACTGCTGTCCCTATTATGACTGAGCTAACAATTGACTTTTTGGTTTGGCTGTCTTGCAGAAAAAAGAAAAGAAAGAAAGAAAAAAAAATCAGTTTCAGCCCAGAAGTATTTCTTTTCTAGTTTGCTTAATAGTATGAAACATAGAATGTGTTTTGTATGAAGTGAGGCAGTTCTAGAGAGCGGTAAATAAGAAAAAATGCAAAACACAAAAGCCATGGAGGGCCAGACTGTCAGAAAAGCAGAGAAGGAGATGACAGCCCTTTTATCTGCTGGTTGAACAGTTAGAAAACTTATCCAGTATGCAGGAGGCCTGGTCTGAACTCACTGCTCTGCTGAGGGGAGAGGAACCCACATCTTGGATGTGTATTCCTGCCAGATAGCTGCTGAATGAAAGAAGAATCCCTCCCCACTGCCTTTGCTCACTCTCCTACTCATCCCTAATGGATGCAGCATTTGTTTCCCTTCCTCTTTGAAGCAACCTATTAAAAAAAAAAAAAA
>VWZG01002274.1:1034727-1072614 GCA_013396735.1 Grallaria varia
AAAAAAAAAAGGAAAAAACCTTGTTTTCCAGTAGAACGTATTTCTACACTGAGCAAGAAGTGACCCAGTCGTGGCTGTGATCACAGTGGGGTTTGCTGTTGGTGAGGTCACTTTTCATTAAATTTGATTTTGGCTGGTTTTGGTAGCTAGAGTTTTTGAAAGGTGATGAGGCAAAACAGATTTATTTTTAAAAATAGAAGTATTTCTAGATAATTTGTTATTTAGAACCTCCTTTTCCAAGCTCTTAGGATGTCTGTATCCTGTGTTCAGATAGGTAATCAGGCAATCTCATAATCTCAAGAAGCGTAAGTGCACATTTATGTGCCAGTTTGAGCGTCTGGTGGTGGGTGGGAGCAGCTGGGTAACACTGCCTGGATTGGTCCTTCCTCTGTGTCACAGCCTGTCCCCCTCTCTGCTGTCAGCACAGAGACCCCTGCCCAGTTCCATGCCATTCCAGCTTGACTAGGGACCTCTGAGCTCTTGCTCAGGGGTGAGCCCTGGCAGGGTTGGTGGCACAGGGACACCCCATGTCCTTGCCCAGGGTGTGCCAGGAGTGTCAGACAAGGTCGGCATCCATGCACATGCGTGTCAGACTGGAATGACTGGAGCACAGGTCCTGTGAGGAGGGGCTGAGGGAGTGGAGGGTGAGTTTATCCTGGAGAAAAGGAGGCTAGGGGGTGAAAAATTAGGAGCTACTTCAGTGCGGTGTTTGTCCATAAGGTAAACTGATTCCCATATCAATGGCAAGGTTCTTGTTGCACTGTTTCTTCTCATTCCTTACTGACGGAGATGTGCTATTTTGTGAGACTGTGTGTGTGTTCAGGATTTGTGTTCACACACATTCAGTTAACTGGGCAGCTTTGCTTCAGCTGTGACTTTTTAAATCAGTGTTTGATGAAGTGCATAATTTGTGATCATTTGTGGAGCTTCACTCCCGGTACTTAGAGTGGGGCAGTAGTAGGTAAGAAAAAAAATGACATAAAATCATGTGGGTGTGGCAGTAATTATCTATTATTTTATTCCCCATTCCTTTAGTTCCATGAGATGTGAGTTATCTGGAGTTGGCATCCTACTCCTAAATGTGGACCTGTAATATTTGGCCATGCAATAACCTGCCGAAGGCCACTGCCTTTCTGAGTATTTGGGCTTGTGGCATTGATTTCAATTTTCGTGCTTACTCCTCTCAAGGGCTTGCGAATAAAACACTGAATGAAAGGGATCTTCAGCCTTAACACAGGAACAGCTAGCCCAAGAGATATTTAAATACTTGTTCTTTTTTTGAAATGAAATAACATAGAGGAATGCAATCATATTTCATGCTGTGGATAAAACTAGATGGAGGTGAAGGTCCCCTGCCTAATAGAGGAAATCTTGTAAATATATCTCTGAGTTCCTCGTAGGTCCCTGCAATTAGGAGTGGGAAGAACACAACTGGTTGAGAAGTCTCCTTCCCCCTTTGTTAGCTGAGGCACCAGGGACTGAAAACTTCTTGCCTGGCATATTCATGTGCTTCCCTGCCCTGTGGTTGTGGAGACTTTGTGAGTCTGTGGGAATGTTTCATCCTTTGTCTTTCCAAACAAATAAATTACATTCATGAGATGGCAGTTTTATAAGTTTTCTTTCTTGTGTAACTTGAACGTTTTGATTCCTTCTTTTCATTACAAGGCAGAGGTCTCCGAATGCTAATGTGCACTTAACTCATATGATGCTCACAAAGTCATATCATGGGCACTCTGTGGTTAGGATGGAGGTGTCAGAAAGGGCACATAGTATTCTAGCTGTTGAATGTCAGAGGTTTTCAGAGAAAATGCAGTTACTCTCAGACTTTGGTATGATTCCCATGATTTCAGATGTACTGAGCTGCTTAGCCTGGTAGCTTCCCATTTGAAAGACACACATTCTTTGTAGCCACTCATCCATCTTTTCTTATTTAGCAGTAGTTCTGTGTCTGAATGAAGAATTACATATCTATATTTTGTAAGGCATGCTAGTCTGGCTGTATGCCTTTGCAGTGACATCCAACAAGCATTTGAAGAAACTCAGCTGTGGATTTTAATGTGAAGACCTTTCTTTTTTTTTTTTTTACAAAAGAAATATGATTACTTGTCAGAAAAGGGCCAATTTCTGCAACATGTCTTGCAACACTTCCACTCTTCTTCTGTATTTTATGCCTTCATGCAAAACAGTTTCTAGGAGGGTGCATTCAGGAGAAGAACCTTTACCACAACACTTGGTTTCAAACCTGCCCAACAGTCAGCATAGAGGTGTTTATATGTGTTTGGTTGCTAAATGCCTTCCTTGACATTTTATCACTTTCAAACTCTTTTAGCCAAGTTTATTGGAAATACATGCTGTAAGATGTTTTGTGGTTATCATAGCTTTGTTTTCCTCTCTTTCCTGCTGAAACATTGCTGGTGTTACTCAAATGAAAGTGGTGAGGTAGTAGCTAGTTTGAGTTGCACCATAGGTAAGTCCTGTCCCGTGTTCCTGAAGAAGTTCTCTTTCTTTTGCTGTAAGGGCCTTTCCTTTGGCTTACAGAGGTGAATTGTGTACCCATGTGAAAAATAAATAAAATTGTAGGGTCAGCTGTGATTCAGCTATGCTTTTTCACAGGTTTCTTCCCCCTGGAAATCGTTCTGTAGCCACTGTACTGGATGTAAAAGCATATGTTGCTCTAAGATGCTGCCAGTGAGTTGGGTGGCTGCTCAGGGAGGTCCCAGGGGCAGGGCTGGGGCACCAGGATTTGCAGAGCCAGGGGGTGGAGGGCTCAGTCTGGTGGCTGTGGGAGCAGCCAGGTACGGCAAGGCTCAGCCCAGCTGTAAGGGGCTGGCGAGAAACCCTGCAGGGGGAAAACATCTACAAACAGTTCCATTTCTTCTCCCTGAAAAGCTGCCCAATTGGATACTTCAGGAAGGAAATCTTCTCACTGGGGGAAACGTGGGGCCTGGCAGTGGTGCAATGGAAATGTTTCCTTATCAGCCATAGGAATCTGACTTCAGAGGTGGGACAGTTCAGGGTGGGATGAGATCCCTGCGAGGCTGCTGGTCCAGCTCGGGGGGCACCCAGAGCTGAGGGAGGGCTCTGCTGCTCAGTGATGCTGCTGCTCACCTGAGCTTTGAAAGGCAGCAGGTGAGTGGTCCTCTGTGGGCATCCAGGGGGTACCAGGGGCCCCTTGAGCAGCCCCTGGAGCTGGCAGGGGATGTGCCATGCTCCCCTGGTCCTGCCTGGTGTGTCCTGCACAGGGAATGCCTCACCTGCACCCTTATGCCAGGGCAGGTGTGGGCTTGGAGGGTGTGCGGAGAGTGGGCATATCTTACGGTTTTAATAGAATTTGAGAAGCGAAGCAGCAAGTTACTGGGACAACAGGCGGTATGTGTGGGATTAGGTGTGCCCAGTTCAGAGGGTGCCCCTCCAGCTCCACAACGCAAGTGGCTTCGGGGAGCTGGTAAAGAGCTGGAAATTTGGAGAGAGCCACAAGAGGGAGCTCATAACCCACGAACAAGGAGGTGGAACTAACTCTTCTTTCTTTCTTTTTTTTTCTTTTTTTTTTTTTTTTTTTCCCCTTTTTTAAAGTAATGTCTGTTAAAACGGGGCGCTCACCTATTGCTGCAGATGCGCATCATGGCCATGCCCCTCCTGGGATGGACTCCCCTCCCTCCAGTCCAGTGGGGTGAACCCAGTGCCCACACCCGGGGGGCTGGGGGGTGCCTGGGGTGTCATTTCAGGTCTCGGGGACAGAGGAACCAGAGCTTCCCATTACACCCCTCTGAGGAGGTGTCTCCTCCGCAGAGGTGCCCCCAAACCGCAGGGGCTTGAAGGCTTTTTGTCCTTTACAATGTGCACACTTTGTACTTAACCAACAGAACACCTCTCCCCTCCCAGCGCTGGGGCTCCTGGGCTGGTGTGGTGGGACATGGGCTTTGCTCTGTGGGATCACAAACGTGATCATTATTGCACCAGGCAGCTTTGTGGTGAAAGGTGCCCTCAGTCAATTAAGAAAGTTGCTGATTTTTTATTTTTTTTCCCAAGCCATACTTGATCCAGTTCATGTTTCTTCAGTGGAAAAGCTGAATTTCAATTTACATTTCACATCTAGAGGCTTTGCTATCACACTGAGACTTCCTACAAGGCATCCAGTAATGTTGCTATAATTTGAGTTGCTCTAACAAAAAAAAAAAAATTCCATCTGTCTTCCCAAGTCCATAAAACTCCAAACAAATAGCAAATACTATGGATGTCTGAACACACAATAGTGTGTCATTTTTCTTCTAGCATTAGTGTATGTTGCAGACATTAAACTACTTCTGTTCTGAAGGGTTTGAGAGCCTGTTAACATTATTCAAATCAAATTCAATACTGATGTAAGTTAGTGCAGTTGGAAGTATACACAAAGTATGATGTGTCATCTTTCCGTCGGGAGCTGAGCTCATCCCTGTGCCCCTGCCAGCTCAGCTCCAGGTGGCCTTTGCCAGCCCGGAGCTGCCTCCGACAGGCACTGACCCTCCTTTGCTCCCCTTCCCCGCACCGTGGGTGTGCTCCCTGTGGTCCCTGGTGCCACAGGGCGCTCACCCACTGTCACCTGGTCACCTTGCCTTCCCTCCCACCCTGCAGGGATGTTGCTGTGTGTTTCTGCAGGAGGCATACGGTGTTAAGTACATTTCCCACAATTATTAGAATTATAACCGCACAGTTTTTTTCATTTCCCTTGGAGCTGGGGCCAGGTCTGTGGCCACCCCTGTGGCCACCCCATAGGGTGGCAGAAGCACCTCTGTGTAGGGTGCCCAAAGACCACCTCAGCAAACACCCAGGCACTGCTGGTCTGAAGGGCTTTGTCTGTGCTTCTTGCTCAACTCTCTTGTCAAAGAAACAAGCCAACCCATATTTTTCCTACACCAGCTTTTTTTTCTTCCCTGATATCCCTTCCTTCCCTGTTTGTGCATTTTGCTCCCATGTGAAGGATGGAGTGGTGACACGTGAGCTCCTGGAGCCGGGTGGGATCAGTCCTCACCAAGTGCTGCTCTGCGTGGGAATGGTAATTCTACTTTCTTGTAGGCAGCATAAAAAAAGAGTATCTTGCTCCTGATGGATCTTTGGCTTCCAGCAGGTTCTGTGTTTAAGACTCAGGTATTCAGTGACATGCAAGATGGGGCACCAGATTAATTCTTTTTTTTTCACAGTAACTCAGAGCTAGTGTCAGTGCTGCGCTGGTATTTCCCACTTCAGAAGGTGAAAAAATTGATTCCTGCCATCTTTGCTGTCCTGTGTGTCTGTCTTAAACACTACTTAACGCCAAAGGAGTGCTACATTCAAAGCTACAAACAGCACTTCTAGAGCTATGAGAATACAGCACCTCATGGTGATTCCTTACCCATTTTTCTCCTCCTAATTACTGTAACTCATGGCAGATCCTTCTAGGTGAAAAGTAATGATCCATTTCCACACAGCATAAAGAGGGATTATATACTGGGCGTGTGTTTTGCTTAAGCTCTGATGTCGCTGTAGGGTAAGAAATATGTGCCTTTGTCCTTGGGCCGTGGGGCTGGATTCAGCTCTGCTGGGGTTACCTCCTCCTACCCGGGATGGTTCGTCCCCATGGAGGGCACAAAGGCAGAGCCATCCTGGGCTTCAGTGGCCATTGTGGCACAAGTGCTCAGACCCGGTAGGGTCGCAGCCTTGGTCTGTGCCTCTGCCTCCTTCCGAAGGCGAAACCTCTGCTGAGTGTTGAGCTGGCTGTAAAGGGACAGTCAGCAGGAGCCCAGCGTGGCTGTGCTGCCAAAAGCCCTGGGAAGGGCTCACGTTCACTGTTTTGTTTCAGCCCTCTGTCCATCGGGCTTGTGCAGAAGACACTCGGTCTGAAAGGGCGGTGCATTTTTAGTGAATGAGTTGTTTGCTCTCTTGTTTATCCGATTTGCTGCCGTTACTTTGCTTAGTAACGCAGTTGACTTGTCAGAATACAACTTGGTATCTTCAACAGGGCTAAGTGTCGGGTGTTGGTCATCACAGTGGGCTTCATAGTCTTTGGTGAGGGAAAGAAGTTTTGGGGAGAGAGTGAGGGCCAGTGGATCTGCTGGGGAGGGGATGGAGAGGAGTGCAGCCCTGCGTGGTGTGGGTGCTGCCCCTGCCCATCTGCTGGGGCTGCTGCGGTGGGTCCTGCTGCCTGCACACCCCACGGGCAGCGCTGCCACAGCCTTTGGCATTCCCGTCCCCGGGCAGGGCCATGGGCTGTGCCCCCGGCAGGCAGGGATTCCCTGCACGCCTCCAGTGCTTCGGCCCTCCATGAACTGCGTTTTCTGCTCCTGCCACGTTAAAAGCATCACTTCTGTGTGTTTGTCATGCAAAGGTTGTGTATTCGTATGGAGCTTACCACAGCACTTCAGAAACAGTTTGAGCTGAAGTGGGTTATTCTCACTGCTTTTCCAATTAATCTCAAGAAGCCCCTGTTTTCTGGGGGTGAGGCCACAATTCAGATTCCATTTATACTAATTACGTACTTACTTGGTTCTTGGCCTCCTTTAAGCACAAAAATAGAAGGGAAAGTAGAAAAAAAACCCCAACTGCATGGGCCTCGTTTGATTTATGAAAACATGCAGAAGTCTGAGCACTTGAGCAGATCTGGTTTGTGGGGCTGAACCAGCTGTGGCTGGGGCCAGGCTGCCAATCTCACTGCCCCAGGCACTCTGCTGGCACATCTGCAGCTCACCATGCACACTGACTCGCACCACAGAAGCCTTTTGCACTCTTTTCTCTGGGTTTGTTCAGTAGAGTTGATTAGGGAATTTTCAGCAACCTTGGGGTTTTTTGTCTGAAGTCCCAGTCCATTAAACAACCTTTTTTTACTTTGCTGATTGTGGTGGAGAAATCCAGTTAGGTCGAAATGCTGAGTATGAAAAACCTGAGATTGCTGTTGAAAGAATTGTTGAAATCCTACAAGGTTTTTTTGAACAAAAATCTTACCTTTTCTCTTCAGAACAGCAAATTTTAAATCAAATATTAATAATTATTCCAAGTAAACAATACAAAAAATTGTGAACATGTAGCAATCAACATTAAATTTTTTTTAAAAAATATGTTTTGAGCTTGCTGGTTTCACGTACTATTGGTTTGCAACATTCTACATTGAGAGATTTGGTTTCTGTTTCAGGGCAAAATGTAATATGAAAGTTAGCTTCAGAGAAAAGACAAAATTATATAATAAAAATATTAACAAATTGCATTTGAATAGAGGCTTGAGGATAGATTAAATATAATGGACATATTAAGAGAACACAGACAATGGCTTTCCTGAGCAATTATAGAGCTATAGTCCCAAATAGTGGTACTTTGGAGAAAAGAAGAGAGAGAAAATTAGTATCTTTTGAAATGTGAACATAATATGCAGACTAATAATACATAGTAATTTTGTTCTTGGGAGAATTCAGCACTTGTGTATAGCTCCAGCCAGCCAGCCTTCCCCTGTCAACTTCTGCAGGGATTTTGGGTTAACACTTTCCCATTTGCCGTTGTGAACCTCAGACAAATGCTCATTAGAGCCCAGATTATGGTTTCAATTGCTACAGTGACATAAGGCTGCCCCTTCCAGAAGCCATCAGTGAGAGCAGAGAAAGGTAATTATTGATTACTGGAAAGAATAAGGCTGGCAAAAGGTGGCCCTGCTAGGATGAGTGGGCCAGAAGGAGAGAAGAACAGGAGGCTCAGCCAGCTGAGCTGCAGCGGTGTCGGGAAGGTCCCTGTGCTGGAGCAGTTGGGGACGGCGGCTGGGGGTCCATGGAAGGCTTTGAGCAGCTCCAGGAACCCTGGAGCCTGCCCAGGCAGAGGAACTCACCTCTCTGCTCCCCCAGGCATTCCAAGCCAGGGCGTGAAAGCTCGGTGTTGGGGTAGGATCTGACAGTTGTTCACAAGGGCTGGGTTTTCCAGAGGTACAGAAAGGCTTTGAGAGGTTGATCTCAGTGTGGACAGGTCTAACTCCAGCTAAAATGAAACGATACCACAAATGAGCAGTGTTTGTGGGAAGCAAGCCTGAACTTTCCTGCAATGTTCTGACCCAAATTGTGGTGCCCCTCTGACATTTCCACGCCTATCCAGTGTGGGGACTCCTAATCCTGGCCAGGAACACATCAGGAAAACTGTGCCTCCTGTCACTGAGATTGGTTTTTTTGCTATTCAATGCTCATGCAAACGAGAGGTCCCTTCCGAAGGATGCCGGGCAAGCGTGAGGCCAAGCCTCCTCTGTGTCCACAGCATCGGGCCATTTGTATGGCATTTATCTTCCCATGACCCGCCACTGACTTCCTTATTTTGAGTAGGGAATAGAAAGCTCAAATTTATGTATTTATTTCTTTCAAGCTATCTCTTCTAGGTGCTTTAGGCAGTCTGCTTTGGTCTAGGTGGTACAAAGGAAATTCTGAACTTCCTTGCAAGGTGTTTTTTATAGACCCAGTGGGATAAAATCTGCATTTGTAGAATCCAGATGTTTCTACATCTGGATTTCAGTGAGTAACACACATGAGGTCTGGGAGTTACTTGGAGTCACTGCTCAGAGAAGGTCTCTCCTGCTTCGTGTGTGTGTTGTTTTAATGGTTTCTACCTGGAAAGTTCATTCCACTGTTAATGTTCTTATTGCGACTAGTGATATCTCAGTTTTTTGACGGAAGGAAACATTGCTGAAACAAATTCAAATAGAAGGGACTTTCTAGGTCCAGGGCATTCATACATAACGAAGAGATTTTTGGTCATTTTTTTAAAATGGTGATCTTATTGTTATGGGTACAATTTTGTAGTCTTTGCTCAGCTTGAATACTGAGGTATTTTCAATTGGAAGACTAGAACAGAGCCTCAGTGCACTGGGCTTCCATTCACCTGAGGGTTCAGTTTACACCTGGGTGCTGACCCAGGGTGAAACCAGACACACATCTCTGTTTACCTTAAAACTTCCCCAGATAGGTAGGTTAAAATATTACAAACTGACATAGGCCCCCATTCATGGCTTTTCTCTTAGGTTGTCATTTTATGTTAATTGAATGCCTGTGTTAATCTAATAGATTTTAGATTTATGGTGGGTTCTATACCATGTCATATTTTAATCAATACATATTCCAACATTTAGATGGACAGATGAGAAAATCTGCCTCATCTCTGCACTTCTGTTCTATCAGCTGTCAATAATTCCTAATTTGAATCCTTCAAATTATCAGATTTATGGGTTTTAGTATATTGCATTAATCACAGAAATTAACTTTTGTGGAAAATGATGTTAAAGGTCATATGGAGTCTTGAAGGAGCAGTAACTGTGTCTGTCTTGCAAATATGTTTGCAGCTTCTCTAAGATAAAGTGCATTAGAATATTTATCTGCATGAATCCTGCTGATTGTTCCTTATGTCTAAGGTCAGTACGTGCTGGTGAGGAGATAAGGCTTGAAAGAAACGATTGCTGAAATCTGCAGATTTAAGAAGTCAGATGTAACACTGGGCTTTTTGTCCTCCAGTAGGGAACAGACAGGTCTGGCATAATTTCACTCGAGTGGGTTTATTCAGATTCAACTCCAGAAAACTTGTTTTGCTGAAGGTGGTCTATGCCTTTGTGTTGACCTCGTGTGTGCCCTCCCAGAAGAGCTCACAGCAAAGAGGGCAGGACAAGGCAGGGCAAAGGGGAAAGGTTAGCCCTGGGGCTTAGGCTACAGCTTGGGAAGGCAGTCTGGAACCTCAACCAACACCCAACTGCACCGCTACCCCTTGGAGGGCTCCTCAGCGCCTGCCTGGGGCCACCTGGGGCTGGTGGTGTCCCTGCAGAGGATGGGGGCAGCCCTTCCCTCCGATGGGGCACAGAACGGTGGTTCCTGCCTTGCCCTGCAGGGAGGTTGACATTTGGATTTTCCCTGTTCCTCTGGAATCATTTGTAGTGTTTGGAAGGAAGAGTGAGCAGACTTTGCATCCCCTTCATTAATAAACACTTAGGAAATTTCTGCTGATTTTGGTGCTGCTGGATGGTGGCTCCTGGTGCCACCACCCAGCTGAGACACCAGGAGGTCATGGGGAGAGCAGATCTGAAGCCCTGGCCCCCTGTGTGTGTCGGACATCAGGCTCCCTGTCCTGCCTGGGGTGATGGACCCCGTCAGTGCCCTGCCTGTTGCCCAGGCTGGGCGCCCAACGAGGAGCATGCACTGGGATTAATTCCCAAAACATTGGAATAATCATTACAAAGCCAGCAACAGCTTGTGAGCTCCCTAAAATTTTCATATAACCCTTTCTTATCTGTCTCGAGTTCAGCTGCTGATTCTAATTGGCTTCACCAAAGTAAACCAGAAATAGCTTTGTTGATTTAGTTGGATCTGTGCTAAAGCTAAATGCCCACAATTCTCCCATCTGCAAAAAGCCAGAATGATACTAGAAATGGCTACAGTTTTACAGATATTAATTAATATTTGTGAAGTTCTTTCTAAGCTTGGAACAAAGAATTAAAATCATTGTGTTATGAATAAGCAAACTGAAGAGAACAACCATAAAATCGCAGAGAATTGACTGCAGAACCTAACAAGGCCTCTGCATCTTTAATTTATACATTTCTGTTTACCACGAGCATGTGCTAAGAAAACATGCACAGAGGAGGAAAGGTCTTGTCCCTTTTAACAGGCAGTTTCTTCTCCATACATATCTGTATTCATGCAAATCCATTATAAATACAGTGTTGTCTGAAATACAGTTAATAAATGAAGGTAGCACAAATGCGATTTTAAATCAGTTTAATAAAATTAGTCATGTAGATTTTAAATCATTTTTACAGTTGATTTAACATTTGTGACTGGTTTATAGATTATGATATAGGATAGTGTTTGCATCCTTGCAATTTTATTCCAATTTAGAAACAGTACAAATATTAATTTTTGCTTCAATAATAGAGCCTTTGAGAATTAACTTGTCTTTTCTCAATACACATTTTATGAGAACACTTTAAATATGATTTTTAATATTTTTGAGGACTTTATTACACATAAAGTTCTTTTAACTAGGACTTCACTGGAATCTCTTCAAAAAACTTTCTTGCCAGACATATGTAAATGTTTTTCGTGGTTAATTTAAGGGCATGAAATACGTAAGAATTGTTCTTCATAATATAAGACATTTTGGAGAACTAATAAACAATTGTAACAAACTCCACATACCAAAGGGAGTGAAATATACCAAACAGAAATAATAATGATGGGTTTCTTGTCAAAAGACAGCAAAGGTGTTATAAAACCCCAAGCTTCATGGGGTTTCAAGTGACAAGGGAGGAGCTGAGCCAGAATACCTTATTTAAAGACTTTGCACAGGTTCAGGCTACTATTATGTAGGAAAAGAAGAGTAATTAACGATAGGATATGTTAAGGGAACTTTTCATCTGCAATTAATCAGCTTTACATTAGGAAGCAGCTGGTCAGAAATAAAGCGTTTGCAGCTTTTTGTCAGTTCCTCAGATTGAGTGAGTTCTTCATGTGAAAGGGGCTTGTGAAGTGTCCCCTCATTTCAAGGGGTCCACGTGCCAAGAGTCACTGTGAGGTTTGGGGACAGGGTTGGGACAGCTGAGATCAGCACAGGAGCCAGGACAGACACTGGCATTGTATTTTTCCCATGGTGTAAAACCAAGATAAAACTTGGAGTAAAACGTGTCAGTCCAGCAGGACTTTCCCATCTTTTCTTTTGTGCGTGCGTGCGCCAAGGTAACCTCCAAGGCAGGCAGGAGTCATCCATCCCCAGGCCAGGGTGGCCATGGGGCAGCTCTGGGGTCTCTCCCTCGTTCCTCAGCGCTTCTGCCGCGCTGGCAGCACCTCCCAGGCACCAGCACAGAATGCCAGGCTGGGAAGGGGCTCGAAGGCAAAGCCGATCCCCTGGTGTGGGCTCTGCCCAGGGGTTCTCAGCCCCTGGCTCTGACAGTGCTCTCTTTGTGCATCACCTTTCCAGCCAAGCTGCAGCACGTGGTGGGTGAGCGTTTCCTGCAGGGAAAGGGGGACAGACAGTGGCTGTGCAGAGCAGGAACTGCCTTGTGCTCAGAGCACGTGCTCCCCTCCCTCATTGCTCAATGCATTACAAAATACTGTGTTTGACTCAACATCCAAAGGCTGTACGGTGAAGAGAAATAGTTGTGTGACCTACAAATGCAGTTAAAACAAAGTCAGAGGCTTTCCTGGTTCATCAGGTCACTCAGTGACCACCAAGCGAGATGGAGAAGTCAGGCATCATTCTTTACTCGCACTTTCTGAACTGAGCAGGTGCAGTGAGGTCCTTGAAGGCAAACATTAACATTACTTCTTATTATGACTGATTGAAAATGTGTAACTGATTTTATGGAAATTTGGTTCTGGGCTTTTTTTTTTTTTTTCCCCTACAAAAAATAGATTTTTTTAAACCAAAGATCCATTTACAAAGAATACTGTGCCCAAAACTGCAGAACTGCAAACTCCCCATTCAGAACTGCTCCAGATAATGCTTGTGAGAGCTCAGATTTGGGTTGCTGTGGCTTTGATGTCCTCTGGGGCCTCCTTTCAATAGCTTAGCTAGATAGAAAAGAAGGTGATTTAAGTGTATCTGTCATTGCCAACCTCAAGAAATCCATTATCATGAGTCAGGTTCCTGCAAATCAAGAAACTGACTCTTAGAACATGAGATGGAGGGAAATAAATGCATAATAGTGGCGTTTTGATTTGGTTTTTTTGGGTATGATGTTTAATTCCCTCTTCTACAGAGTGCATCCCAAGACAGGGATTTCTCACAGATATATCAGACATTTCCAGTGAGTTGATTTTTATTCCTTCAGCGTGTCAGGAGCACTCAATCTGCTTTTCCCCATACAGCAATTTATTCTACTTCCCACTTCTTCTCCTCTTGATTCAGTTTGTGGATGTGGTGCTAGCAAATGCCTTGCCAATAATGAAAATACTCCCAAAAGAAGGCAACTCTGATCCCAGTCCTGGTGGTCCACATGTGGAAACTGGCCATTAGAAGAGAACTGGAAGCAATAGGCACTAAACTATTGTTCTCATGAGTCATCACAGAATACTTCTGAGCTGGAATTTCTGTTTCCAATCAGGTTTTCAGCTGGATATTTGGAGTCTGATTTTTTTCTATGGAGTAATAAAAAAATTCCTAAGGAAAGACACCTTCCCTTCCCCCATTTCTTTTTACACTTCCCTTTAATCAATCCCCTAGTGCATAGCACATTTCCTTTAGCTAACATGCAATCTCAGAAGAAATAGCATTTTGTATTTTCAAGGAAAGATTACTGCTGTGAAAAGAGCTTGTCTGGGTTTTATAGGCATTGAGGTTGCCAAAGGAAAAAGTTGTCTTTTAGAGGACCCTGGAAAACATATTAAAACTAGATATTAATTCTTAATGTGACTGCACATCCTGCATTCAATCAAGAGAAGACTAAGTATTATAGTATTGGAAAGCAAAGTGCAATTTGCCCTAAAAAGCAGGTAAACTATCACTAGAATTATAATTGTGAACTACTCAGAAATCTGTATAATGCTTTTTATATGAGCAAAGTCTGGCTTTAAGGTGTTTTATAGAGAACGGGTTTGGACAGTACAGGAAGATGAAAGAAACTCAGGTGGTGGATAAGAAGTTTGCTGCTGTTAAAATCACCCCTTTTGGTTTCATAGCTGAGTAACGGGCAGGAGGCTCATGATCCTGGGTTTGGCCATTCCCATTGGTGTCAAGCATGCAGGAACACATGGGAATGTGTGTCCCTTTGGAGGCTCATGATCCTGGGTTTGGACGTTCCCATTGGTGTCAAGCGTGCAGGAGCACATAGGAATGCGTGTCCCTTTGGAGGCTCAGGAGCACATAGGAATGCGTGTCCCTTTGGAGGCTCAGGAGCACATAGGAATGGGTGTCCCTTTGGAGGCTCAGGAGCACATAGGAATGCGTGTCCCTTTGGAGGCTCAGGAGCACATAGGAATGGGTGTCCCTTTGGAGGCCGTGGGCTGCAGGGCCATGGGAACACCTCCCTGGTGCAGGGCTGTCAGCCTGGCACCGTGCTCTGGCACAGCTTTGGCTCCCTCCCTGAGTGGGGCATCAGCCCCGCGGGTTGGCTGCCGTGCCCGGCGCCGAGCCCCCGCCCGCACACAGAGCTGGCCTTGCGGGACCTGTCCAAGGAGCCCAATGGCTTTGGAATGGTAGCCCCTAATTGATCCACTGCCTCCAACACATCCTCTTCGGGTGCCACCGAGGAATCCTGGCTTCTGGCTCCACAGAGCACGTCGCAAGGAAAGAGAGTGCATGAAGAGAATATGCACTTGGCCTAACGGTTTTGGAAACACTTGCTAATTAGTTCTCATAATGCTCCTAAAATATATGCTTCCAACATTACTAAGAGGTAAAATGGGCATGAGGCTCTTAAGAGATATCCTCTGTGTCCCTGAGCAAATCAGGAGAAAGTTTGTAGCACTGAAATTAGCATTAAAAGCAAAGAACACTTCTATCGACTAACTTTCCAAATGCATCCTTGTATCTACCTGGTAAAAGGCACAATCCAAAATCGCTCCAGAGGGACCAGAGATCTTATCTTGGTGTAGATAAGAGGGTGAGGAAAGAAATAAGGCACGAGGCAGTAGCTGGGTCTGTACCCTTTAGGTAGTGAGGAATCTGTTGATAGCCAAAGGATTTTAATAAGTAGACAAAAGTAGAGGCTTCAATTCAGAGTGGCTTTTATTAAGTTTCGGACGATGAACTTTCAGAAAGCTGTAAGTAAGGCAATCTTGTGACCTAAATAATTGCCAGACTTCCTTCTGTCTGGGGAAAATAATGAAATAGATTAGCTCAGACTCATTTCATAAAGAATTAATGGTGGAAAACATAATTACTGCCACTCAATATATGTTTGTGAAAACAAGTCTTGTCATATTTAATGTGATTTTTTGACAGGATTGCAAGTCGGTTTGGTAAAAGTAGCAAGGTTGGGGTCATAGACTTTTATATGGCTTTTGTCTTTCTGCAGTGTGACATTTTGATTACTGCTAGGAAGCCCATTCCAAATTAATGAATGATTCCAAAAGAATATTGAGAAATTAATATATGGTACAGGTTGAATGGATTAAAAATTCCCCATCTAGTAAGGAGCTAATAAATTGGAAGCCTGGCTGGTGGATTCAGTGCTCCATTAAACCCTGGAGGCCCAGGTCTGGCTCCTGACTCTGCCACCGCCTTATGGTACAACTTGTGTTCAAGAACCAGCTTAGTGCTATGGTCTAGTTGACAAGGTGGTGATCAGTCAAAGTGGGACTTTATCATCTCAGGGATCTTTTCCAACCTAAAGGATTCTGTGCTTCTGTGAAACCCAGGGATGTCATCAACTTCAATGCTTTATATTACTGGTTTGCAAAACATCAGTATTGAATCCAGTCTCTTTCTGAAAACACTTCAAAGTTTACTGTTGAAAACCACCATATGTTGTTATCTATGACATTTATTGTTAGAGTCCTGAACTGTGCCGTTTGTTTTGGGGTTTTTTGTGGTTTTTTGAGGGGCAGGAGTGTTTTGAGTTGCTGATTTGTTGCTTTTTGTTTGTTTTTAAATCAGTTGTGTGGTGGAAAAGCTGGTTACTTGGAAAGTTTGCAACTACCCAGAGGGTGTGACTAGTAAGCAGATACAGAAGCAGGAAGACAGTGATCTCTCTGGCCATTTGCTACTCCATAATTTGGGCCCAGTTGCACAGAAATAACTCAAAGCCATACGCTGGACCACAAATCACACTTAGAGAGTGGATGAGTGCTTCTGTGCTGAGGAGCAGGATCTCTGAAGGAGGCTGAATGCTCTTTGGGAGGACACACCTGAAGAACGTGCAGTTTGATGGCTATGGGCTTAACCCAAACCATGGAGCTCCCACCAGGGACCTCTGAAGGTGGTGCTGCCTTCGGACCTGCCACTGGGGTGGTCACCACTGCCAGGGCCTTACAGAAATGTGCAAGTTGAAAGGGTTCAGAGAAGAGCTATGAAAATACTCAAAGAAAACATGCCTTGGAGTGAAACGGTCTCAGGGTTCATCGCTGATTTCTCCAAGGAGTTAGGTTAACAAGCAGTTGGAGCACAAACTTTATGTTGAAGAGCCATTGGACAGTAACATTCTGCCTGTTTGATAGTCAGCTGTTTGCACAAAGGAATGAGGATTTCAGCAGTTTCTTCCTAGGTTGTATCAGAGATAAAGACAGGATATTTTTCTGGAAGTTCTCTAGTTCAGCCGCAGCTTTTGGGCTCAAAGCATGGATTAATTCCGGGAACTCCTCTAGGCTGCATGAGTCTGGAGGTCAGAAAGAATGATCTCAGTGGTGCCTTCTGGCTTTATAGTCCATGAATTGAGTCAATTAGTAATGTGATTTATGTTTTTTTGCTTTCTTGTTTTGTTGGGGTTTTTTTCCCCCCATTTAATTCCAGCCTTACCTTTCCCTTCATTTGTCTTTTTTTCTGTTCACTTAGTTATTTCTGTTACAGAAAAGTTCCTCCATTACAGGATGAAAGAACTCCCTGTTTAATTTAAGGAGGGGTTTTGTCTGCTAATGACTGGGGCCAAGATTTGGTCTCACATGAGTCGTAAGACCACAGAAGGGTTTTGATGCTACAGACAGTCTTGAGGCAGAATCTGCTCTCGCTTCAGCTCCCTGTGCCGCAGGTCAGGGTGCAGGTGCAGAGGAGCAGCCCTGCTGCCCACGCCGTGCCCCCGGTGCCCTCCACGAGGGCGGCTCTGAGCCCGTCCCCAGCCGCAGAACAGCTGCACTGGGCACAGTCTCATGCGGCTGAAACGGGACGTGGGAGGCTCACGCCAGCACTTCAGTGCCACTGTGCGTGCAGCAGGGGAACACGCTGTACCATTTCGGTTGCTAAGTATCTGATTTGTGAAGTTGGTGATGCCCTCTAAGGAACTAGAACCTCAGCCAGCGGATGGCCAGGACCCTGGGGAGCAGCTCTGGCTTCCCGAGGGATGGAGGGATGGGCAAAAGTGCTCTGAGCCCCGAGCTGCAGCAGAGTCCTGGGGCTCAGGCTGCGCCAACAGGCTGGGGAGGCTGCGGGGACCGCAACTGCGCGGCTGCGGTTCCAATGGCCCTACTCACATCCAGGCAGAATGACTGAAATTAGGCAGGGTTTCCTCCCCAGCCAGCCAGTTTGCTGCAGGAGCATCAAACCCAAGTCATCAGTGCAGTGACTCTTTGGCGTGGACCAAAACCTGGCAGCACCTGAGGACCGTCCCCCGGGGCTGCCCCGCGTGTCCCGCACCGCGCCCCTGTCGCTTTGCCGGCGCTCTCAGCGCCACCCCGCGCCCCTGCCGGCGCCTCCCGCTGCACACGGGGCCCGCCCGGGGCTTCTTGGGGGCCGCTGTGCGGGCAGGGGGCGCGGGCCGTGCGGGGATGGGGGCTCAGGGGGATGCGGGAATGCGGGCCGTGCGGGGTCAGCAGGAATGCGGGCCGTGCGGGGATGCTGGCGATGCGGGGTCAGGGGGTGCGGGCGGTGCGGGGTCAGGGGGATGCAGGCTCAGGGGATGCAGGCGCTGGGGGCTCAGGGGGATGCGGGCTCAGGGGGATGCGGGCTCAGGGGATNGATGCAGGCGCTGCGGGGTCAGTGACCGCGCCGTGACCCGGCCCCGCCGCGGGGCTGCGCTGCGCCCGCACCGCCCGCAGGTGGCGCTGCAGACCGACCGACCGACCGGCCCCGGCCCCGGCGGGGCTGCGCGCACCGACAGACATGGGCAGGTTTCTGCTTTATTATTATTATTTCTTTTCTTTAGGCCCAAACCGCGCACTGAGCCGCTGCCGGGACCCCGCACGTTTCCAACTGATTTTTTTTTAGTGGCGTGCCCGACTAAATAACTATTCCCGAGTCCATCCTTCACTCTGCAGTGAGGGATCTGCTTGTAGCTCCACTTCTGTTCCGCTTTTCCACTTTTTTTTTTTTTTTTAATAATTCTCGTTCTCACTTTGAAGATATTCCCCGGTTACTTTTGTATGAATTTTGTATTAAGCCTCACAGAATCATTTAGGTTGGAAAAGACCTCTAAGTTCACCGAACCCAGCCTTTGACTGATCACCATCTTGTCAAGCAGGCTGTGGCACTAAGCGTCACATCCAGGCATTTCTTGAACTGCTGCCACTCATTAAAAGCTCCGGAGATGACAAAAAGCTAAACTGTAGTTTACAGTGCTGCTGCGTGTTGAATGGCAGCTGTTACATCGCCCTGGCAGTCTGAACTGCTGGCAGAATAAACCTCAGCATCTTAGTTTTCTGTTGATAACAAAATCTTAGCATTTTGTTAATAACTAAATATTTTACTTTAATGCAAGTAGAACTCTTTTCTGTAGAGTTTTAAAAATTGATTTTAAAGCTTCAGTCTTGCAGTGCTTATTCAAGCAAAATTCTAATACTCTTGCTTGTTAGAATTTAAGTGCAAACAAGAACATTTTAATTGTAAGATTTTTTTTTCTCTTTTCCTTTTTTATCCTTTTGCGTTCTAGTTCATAAATATACGTAATTTCTCTTGGTAGCCATTTGGAAAGCAGAGGTGATATTGACAGATAAAAGAAATATTTGTTTATTTGGATTTTATATAAATAATGAGATTTTCTGTTTTAGAAAATTTACACATGCAAACAAGTGCAGAAAAAAATTGTTCAAGATTGTGTATCCCATTTACCCAAAGAATATGATTGTATGTGCAAATTGAACTATTGCACACAGAGGCTAA
This sequence comes from Grallaria varia, assembly GCA_013396735.1. Classification (NCBI taxonomy): domain Eukaryota; kingdom Metazoa; phylum Chordata; class Aves; order Passeriformes; family Formicariidae; genus Grallaria; species Grallaria varia. Next base: position 1,053,430 of record VWZG01002274.1, read on the forward strand.
ATTAGGTATTTGTGAGTGCAGTTACTTAATTTGTATGTACAGATTAAGTTAGTCCAATTAATCACTATGATAGTCCAATTTTACACAATTGTGAGTCCACCGATGGCAGTTGAGTTGTTTTGCCACAAATGCTGAAATAATGTTACAGGGAGATGGGTCCAGCTTGTGCACCAGTAAAGCACATGCTCTTGCAAAAAAACCCTGACAAAATGCATTTTATAATGTGTCAGTTATCATCGCTTCTGACGAGATGTTATTTATGAAAACCAGGTATAGCTATACAATATTTGATCAATTGCTATTAAGACCCGGACATCAGAACCATGCTTCTCACATCTGGCCCTTTTGTTTGGGCTAATGATGATGACGATCATGGATTCAACCTGTCTTAAATCTCAGATGTATGAAGTGGACAGATTAAGGACGTTTGTTCATAATTAGGGTTCCTAAATGGAAATCTGGGAAATGTATCTTGGAATATTTATAGTCTTGTTCCAGCAAGGCTTCTCAGTGTGCACACACCCCCTGTGAGATGAGAGCCGTGTGTCTTGTCCCAGTGTGGTCTGTTCCGTACGGTCCTTTCAAACCCAATCCAGTGGGTGTATTCTCTGTGCAAAAGGGAGGGGGGGGACCATCGAAATTAAGGAGCTGCTCCATAAAAGCTACAGTATGACACACAGGATGTTTTCACTCCTTTGGGGACATGGTGTTTGTCAACCCAATGGTGTCCCACATAACCCTATGGGCACATGTCCCGACACATCCTTGCCTTCCCTTGGCATTGAAACTGCCAACTGGAACATCTCTCAGCCCCAGCTCCCAGCTCACACTTAGGCTTTAAGGCAGCCTTAGGGAAGCATCTGCAAATATATTTAGGCTGATTCTCACTATTGGTTTTTTACCCCCATCTCTTATTTTGTTGGATGTGTGTAGCCAAAATGCAGAACTGCTTTGCTCTGAACACCTCTGGGAGCGAGAGGTGCCTGCTGATGCTCTTAATGCTTGTTGCTGTAGAGCCCTTGGCGTGACTGGGGATGTGCCGTGTCCACCACAGGTGACAGAGCTGTGTTTGGATGTGTCTGTTTTTTTGCCAATAGACTTTGCTGACAGTGCTGGAGCCAGGAAAAGTGCATGGAAAGTTGGTGTGGAGTCAGATGAAGCCTGATGTGTTGGTGTTTGAGCTCCTCATGTGCAAGTCAGGCTTAGGCTGCCCACCTAGTGCGTCGAAGCTGGTGCTGTAGGTGACTCTTGGGCTGGTTTGTTCCTGCCCCTGGTGAGCAGGCTGGGCTGCAGGCAGACCTGCAAACCCATTTCTGTGATGGACTAGATTGTCACCACCCCAAAATGTGCCACATGGCACCTTTGCTGTGAGCCTGTGCCCTGGAGCAGTGGGGAGTGGGGCTCTGCAGGCAGCCCACTGTGCCTGCCCACCGTGCCCTCCTCAGCTGGTGCTAAACCAAGCGCTCCCCTACTTGGATAAAGCTGAGCGGGGTAAAAAGGCAGGCAGGCAGGATTGCAGAGCTCATATGACCTCTGTAGTGTGAGCAATTTTGATTATTTTTCTTTTTTTTAAACAAAGATGTTTATGACCTGGTTTTGTTAATTTTATTTTTCCTGGGTGGGAAATGTGGTGCCACATTGTGTGACTTTGTTTCTCCAAGAAGACAAGGGAGGAAGGGGATGGAAAGGAGAGTTTCAGTTAAAGCACAAAGAAGAAATATTTCTTCCAAAAAATATGATTTTTATTATGTCAACATTTAAATGTGAATTGTTCTGATCAAATATTTACTGCTATCGGGAGCTGTGTAGAACATTAATCTTAATTTGTTTTTCTTTTTCTCCAAAGCAATGATTCCAACATAGCTAGGAGATCTGTGTCTTTAAAAATAAATAATGTAGCAGAACGGCATATTCTTTGGTGCAGAAATGCTAGCCTGTGGCATCTTCTGCAACTACAAAGCAGTCTCGAGCGAACTTTCTTTCCTTTTTATTAATAATTCCCTAAATCAATGAAGAATCTTTAAAAGTTCCCCTTCACTTTGCTCCTGCAAGCCTCGCAGCTCTGGCCCTTGCTTATGCTGGCTCGTTCGCCACCACCTATCATTCATTTGGATAAATCTGTGTGTGCAATTTTGGGAGCATAGGCTACAACACGCTAATTCTACGTGCAAATACAGAGCGAGTTTTCTCTTTCCTCTTCTATTTTTTTGATCAGCCCAAGGTTTTTCTTTTTTTTCCTGAAGGTGGCAGTGAAAGAAAAAAAATAACTCCCTTTGAAGATTTAGGAATTTTATTACAAAACAGATGGACAAGTACTGTATTTTACCCATTTCCCCTTGTGCCTATGAGCGCTGACAATGAAAACTACAGGTCCTATAAAGTGCTGATCAGATTGCAGGAGGTGGCCTTTCCCAGCAGCCTGGCACACTCCAGCATTACCCCAGCTTATAAATAAACGGATGGGCTGAGCCACTTTGGCTTTTTTTCCCCCTCTTAGTCCTTACCAGGATAATTGAGGATCATAATGGTGGGAAAGGACTGCAGTCATCATTCGCTGCCTGTCAGGTATCAGTACTCATCTCCGTGCCATCCGTCACCATCGCGGCGCTCTGTCATCGCTCGCCCGCGCTCAGCGCCGCTCCTTCGCATCGTGTTCATTATCTCGGCTCCCACCCAGCCCCCTCCCCCAGCCCCTGTAAATGCATCTTTGTGCGACTCTCAGTCTTCTGATTATGAATCGATGATCATGTGGTGTAAGAGAGATAGATGGCTTTTAGTTCCATCTTGTCTTCTCTAATTGTAAAATATTAGTTACATTAGACTGTGTCTTTTGATTAATGGAACTTATTTGGAGTGGCCTCTCCCAGCCCTCCCCCTTCCAAAGTCCTCCACTGACTTTTGAGAATTGAGTGATTTCACTTAAAGCAGACAAATAGGCCCTTCAGCAAGGAGATAGCTGAGCTCTAATATTGTGGGCAAAGCAAGCTCACGGAGCCGGAGTTGTGTGTGTGTGTTTTTGAAGAAAGGCTTCAACTCTGCCTAGACAAATACAGACCATTTATTAACGTACATAGAGCTGTGCTATTTTGCAAATCCAGCAATTCTTATAAAGCTGCAAAACAGGACATAAGGCTGAATGCCTTCTGAATTAAATTAATCTTAGATAGGAATTAAGAGCATCCTCGCTTTCACTTGGGATGAAACAGGTCAGTCCAGAACTTTGATGTATTAATGCTAGCATAAAGTGTTATCTTAATACTCTCTTTTATACTTACAGGACATATCATCAGCCAAATGTCTCTTCCTTGTACATCTGACACGGCGAGACATTCGTCCTTTAATACAAAATTTATCTTATTTGGCACTATTTACCTAAACATGGTCTGTTGATAAAGTCCTTGCTGTACAAATGGAGAGGCAGTTGACTAAATCCCCTATTATAAATAATCACTGTCTATCTTTCAGTGTAAATTCAAGGACATGTTCACTTTCAAGCTATCAGTTCAATTAGAAAAGGTCTATTCACTGTCGATGTCTATATCTCATGGAAATAGGAAAGCACAGTTAATAAACAAATCAAACTATTTTAAAAAATAGCACAGTGGATTATGAATTCTGGAGCCCATGCTGATGGTGACACTGTCAGGACACATGCTATACAAAAAAAAAAATATATATATATACAGTGTTATCTGAATTTTTTATGCTACCTTCAGGATTTAAATCTGACCTTTGTGCCTTCCCCCCTAACCTTTAACATGATTTCAGAAGAGGATGCCTATAATGTGCCTTCCATTTATTAAAATTTAAAGAATAAGTTTGTACACGTGTAAAATTCTAGTTAAGTCTTATTCAACTTCTTTCTGTTAAAGAATAGGAATCCTGGTTTGAGGCTGTGAACAATCGTGTGTACGTCAGCTCAGGATGGATGCCTGTCACAGAGCTGAGGAGCAGAGCTCAGGACGTGGCTGTCCTTGCTTTCCCTGATTTTTCTGTGATGGCCAGGGCAGTTCCCTGTTTCTGAAAGGCTTTCACCACGGTAGCCACATGATTATAGAAATATATATCTCTGTCCTTTTTATAAGAAACAAACTCTCTAGCCTTTCATGTTGTGGAAAACGCTTGAAAGTAGGAATCCAGAAAGCTGGAAAAAGTCCAGAAAAAAACTCCAACCCAGATTTAAAAAATTTATGTACTATTTTGAATTTGAAGGCACTTTTCCAGTGGCCTGGGTCTTGGTACCCCTAGGTTCAGACTGGAAGGGGTCTGTATGAAAGATCAGCACTGCTCTCCTCCATCCGTGTGCAGCTCCAGTCCTGTGCTCGTCTGAGATCAGAATTTGGCTCCTGGTGGATATTTCCACACAGTATTTACCACCCTAGAAGGAGTGATTATATTTAATGGCAGAATTTCAGTTGACTTCTCAATATGTATTGAGTTGACCTTTAAGTTAAACCACAGATTAATTTTTTTTAGTTGTCTCTTTAAGTACATTTATAGACCTCTCTGTCCTGATTAGCATAATGGTAGGTAGAGAAAAGTTACTTGGGTCAGATTATTTGTTGAAACCAGAGAAATTGCATGCCTTCTCCAGAAGGCAAAATATTTTGGCCCCCTCTAACCACTGTATGCATTACTTTTGTTGCAAAATGGTTTTGGTTTATATACAGAGAAACCCAAGTGGGTATCAGTTTGCTCGAAAGCCCAGAGCCCACCATTGATTTCATATAAGTGCACCTTCTCTCTGGAAGACTGTAGATGTCAATGAAGCTTTCGTGGGATTGAGTGGCTCTTCTACAGGCAGCAGGGTTGGAGCAAGGCTGGGACATTTGCCTCCTTGCTACCTGATGTGCTGTGATCTGCTGAAGTTCCTCAGAGATGGGTAGGGAGCTTTCTTTACTCTAAATCATTTTTAAAGTACCCAAACCCCCAAAATGGACACTGTGTCCCACTGCCCATGGCAATCTTGGACTCCCCCAGTTTCACTGAAAACAAACTCTTGGTTCTCTGTGTACTGACTGCAGCGGAAGTTTTTGGAAGGGGATTTTGGTTCTGTTTCCTGTGAGATTTCAGGGTTTGCTGCTTGTTCCTCGCGTGCCCTTGGCTGGCTGGCAGCACGTGGCTTTGGGGACGTGTGTGAGAGCAGCCGCAGCTCTGGGCGTCTGTTGGGCTCCGTGTGACACGGGCAGCAATCAGTCACCTCCCCGGGGCCTCCAGGGATGCCAGAATTACCACCCTCACAATTAGCAGTGCCCCGGGGGGCTCCAGCCTGCAGGGACAGTGGGCAGGATGGGGCCACAAGTCCCCCTCCCCAGCTGAAGGGCTGGTGGCCCCTCACCCAACCTGTGTCCTTGGAGCTCTCTGTCCCTTTTGCACGGGGAGCCAACATCACATAAAAATAAATACAAAAAGGAGCGTAGATTCAGAATGAACCAATGTAATGTGCCAGCTTTTACCCCCAGGCAAATTTTCATGTCTCTTTTACGAATCTTTGTAAGTAAAGGCCAAGCTGTGAGGCCACAGCTCAGAGATGACTTGGGCTCGTGTGCTGTGTGAGTGTGTGTGCGTTCCCACACCAGTCTGTGGGACAACTCTCAGACTTTGTGGCATGTATAACCTTCAGCAGTTTGCTGAATCAGGGCCTAAATACTGAAATATTCTTTAATAGTTCTGGCTCCACTATGAAACTCTAGAAGGCACATTTCCCTCTCAGTGTCTCTCCATAAGACTCATCAATGATAATGGAGTTACATTAGGCACATCTAAAGTTAGTTATACAGTTACCTCTCTCTCAGCCCCTGTTTGTCAAAAAGAATACGATAAAAAAAAATCCTCTGTCTTCTAACATCTATTTTTATTTGAATTTTGATCTGCCATCTAGGCAAAAGAGTAAAAACCACAGTGAGAAGACTTTCGGTGCCTGGCTCTGGATGTTTCTTAGCTGAGAGCTAGAGTGGGAAATATTGTGCTAGGAAAATCTGCAGAAAAAATTCTATGGAAACCAAAGCAAAAGAAATATTTAGTGCAGGCTCTTCCTTTTTAAAATTAAGTGGGTGGCTTTTAGGGATGCTGATTTATTTTTGAATGTGGATTTAAAAGCATTCTTCAATCGGAAAAAACAAACACTAATGTTCACTAAATATTCAGGAATTTATAATGTAGAGATGAGGTTGAATGAAACAGCAGATCTGGAAATTCTGCAATTCGCTATATATTTTGTTTAAAGAGTAATTTTTTGCGTTTGTTTGTTTGTGGTTTTTGACATGATCGCACAGTTAAATATGGTGAGCCCAAATCTTCTATCCCAAACACAGGTCTCTGGATGTCTCTGTTTTGGTCTGTGTGCATATTGGAGGGGGCTGCCGGGTTTGTCTGGGGATCCAGCAGCTTTGACACACTCTGGTTTACAGTACCTGGAGTGTGCTCGGTTGCTAATGCGTTTCGCATACGAGGGCACTGCGCTTCAGCATGACAGCTAGGAAAAAATGTCATTTTATTTTTAATTGCAGCAGGATACAATTGGGGGGGGAGAGGATTAAAATCTGGTTCTTTGTTAGAGATTTGTTCTACAAGAGTCCAGTCAGAAGCCTTCCAGTCCTTAATAAAGGCGAATTCCTGGCTGTGCCTTCCCGTGAGCTCCCGTGGAAGGCAGCGGGAGTTGCGCATGAGTACGGAGGGCAGCGTTCTGCCCTTAGGACTGAATTTCCCAACTGACTATTCTTTTAGACTGTCTTTTGATTAACAATCTGTTTGCAGCAGGCGAGGGCCAGGGAGGCAGCGTGTACCCCACTGCTCAAATCTGTGGCAAAATATTCTGCGGGGAGCGACTTAATAAATATCAACTTGCTCCAATAGTCATTGAGAAATACCTCAACTGATAGCAATCAATCGAGGGCTGAGTTGGGGGGGAAAAAATACAAAAGGACATCAAAGAGGCTCTCATTCCTAGTCTATTGCTCTATTTAAGGGTCCTATAATTCGGTAAGGTTGTGTGCTAAATAATTTGTAAGCCTTCAGAACATCCAGGTTATTGTTTGTGGACAGATGGTGCATCACATTTTATTGCTTATTCCTTCTGTGGTTTCTCATATGTAGGACTGATGTGCACTCTGAAGTCTTTGTTTCCTTGCTAAAATCTCTAATCTAAAACAGGCAATCAAGCACACAGACAGTGCTTCAAAAAGCATAATCATACTTTTAAAGGGGGGAAAAAAACATTTCAGCTGCAGTTAGGAAGCAGATGTGTTCCCTGAAAATGTAAAAGGTTATCAGAAGTATTAAAATAGGAAAATAGACACGGAATTTGGGAGAGCATGTATTTCCTCTGTGTACTGCAGGGTAGGTGTGCCTCTCCCCAGGCTACCTGCTCTGTATCTGCCTCTCTGCGGGGCTGGTGCAGCGAAAGCCTTCGGAGACCGGCTTTTGCTTCCACCTTTCCCCTGAGATTGGCAGTCTTTGTCTTTCACAGGCAAGGAGCAGCCGTGTTGTGATCCTGGAACCGCCGCTGCCCCGAAGAGTTAAATCATGTTGATATACAGGAAGGAAATGGAATAGACTAACTCTACTCTTTTCTTCCTACGGATTTTTCTTTTTATTCTGAAGATAGAATTACTGTTTGTAAGCATCTGAAAGTCATTAGTGGCTCTGCAGTCTGTCAGGTGCCGACGCAAAAAACTGCTGAAACTGAACGGGTTCCTGTGCGGAGTGCTGGGAATTTGTCATGTGCTGATGAGCAGTTATAATAATATATGAGCAAATCACAAGCATTCTGCAAATTAATCAAATTTTTTTTCCCCTTCTCCCTTGTCTCTGGGAGAGTGGCTGTGCCGGCAGACGTAGGTGAAGCAGTTTTACTCACAGATGGTAGCTCTGGCATCAGATGGAATTTATATAACAGTAATTCTGATTTCCTGCCAAAGTAGCACTGAAAACACCAGGGAGATTGTACAAGACAAGTCATGTGGTTTTGCTGAGGTTGTTGTGGGAAGTTTAAGGGGGGAAATCTCAAATTTTCCTCTTTGCATTTATTGTTTTAGCCTGAAGGGCCAGAAATCGTACACCATTCTGCCATCGGCGAAATCCAACACATCTTTTTTTATGAATCGCGCTGAAAGAGTTGCTTCCCAGCTGTTGGAACTGCTGGCGGGGAGGGAGCCGCATGACTCCTCATCCTTTCCCTCTGCATACAAGGATTAAAGGAGGGAGGGTTCAAAAGGTTGCTGCACTGCATGTTGGAGCAGGCAGGGTCTCCCTCGGCAGGCAGCGGTGCCGTGTTCGCTGGCGTTGGCTCCCGCTGGCGTGGGGGCACACCTGGGGGGCGCGCAGGGCCGCGGCCCACGCGGCGGCAGCCACTCTCCCTCCTCCTTCAAACGGGAGGGTTCTCGGTGAGGTTGGCCGAGCAGATCAGGGCTATTCCTTGTGTCTCTGATGCCATTCCCAGTTTGATCAGTGAAAACCAGGCCCGCGGGGGTTTTTGCGCGTTAAGGCGAGTGCTTGGCGTGCTCGTTATGCAGCTGAGACCTGCACTGGGCCGACGGTGGGTCCAGTCCGGACCTCGCTCAGAGCAGGGTGGACCTGTCCAAGCCAAGGGCTGGGAGAGCAGAATCAGGCCCGGTGGCTTCTGAATTGGATCACGTTTTTAGAAACAAAAGCAGTCTTCCCTAGGAAAATATGAGGGTGCTTCTATAATAGCAGCATATTGAGTAATGCATGGAGCATCGCAGGACTGCTGTGACACTAAAAGGAAAAAATAGAGGCGAGCAGCACGGGAGAACTTTCAGGGGCTGTTTTTAATAAAGAGGTGAATTCTTTCTGCAGTAGGAAAAATGATAAAAAGATGGCGTATCAGCTACATTATGCAACAAAGTAATGCTGCTGTGTTTTTATAATGTAAGGCACTGCCCATTTGTTTTGGTTTACGTGACTGCAGTGAAATAAGTGGATTAGACTGAAACTTTAGCATGCTTCATTGCAGCTGGTTGCAGACATCTGTCATTCCTCAGCCATACATTCTGGATCATGCCAAGAAGAAAAAGCAAAGTCTGACACCTTTCATTTTAGAGAGCCTTTTATAGAAAAGAAAAGGAGAAGGGGAGAAAGCATTTCCTTTGTGACTTAATAAAAAAGACACTTTTTTTTCTATGACAACACCAACAGCACTTTCTGGAGGGAGAGGTCCTGCAAAGTCAACGCTCAATTTACACTTTGCAGCCTTTTAATTTTTACTGTTTGAGCTCCTGTTTTTTTGAATGGGATATTATTTCCTATTAGTGCCTCTGAATTGCACATTCTCTTTACTAAAGTCCCAGTGCCACCAGTATAGCATTTATTCTGGGAAATCATAGGTACATTAAGTTCAAATAAAGCTTCATTCCAGAAATCCTAAATGCTCCCTGAAATAATAAATATTTACTGAGACAATTAAAAAATATGACAGAACATTAGAGAGAAAACTTGTGAATGACCTAGTAGGAAAACTGAGATATTTTGCTCAGGGGGGTTGGAATGGGAATGTAATGTTATTGGCATGATTAAAACAAGTAGAAGAGTGAATAGACATAACAATTAATTGAAATATGTAAGTAAAGGTAAAGGTGGGACTCTGAACATGTAATTTTGATGATCAGAAGAATTCAGCTTAATTAATATTAAAGAAAAGCCTGCCACTTACCTTCAAAATGGGTTTCCTTAGCTGCAATCTCCTTGGCTCCCCAAAGCACAAGAGACAGAGAAGGCAGGGAGGGCAGTAACCTGCTCTCTGCCTGGGCTCGGCTGTCTCCCTGCTCTCAGGTAGAGGTGCCCAGGCTGCAGAGATGAAGGGATGTGCCAGGCTTTGGGAGAACAAGAATTGGTACCAGAGTGGGGGGCATGGCTGGAAATGAAAGCTGGGGCAAAAATGCAAGCTGTTAATGAATTCAGGATTATGAAGGGGATTGTGATTTCTGTAACCACTGCCCTTATAAATTTAGTCAGAGTCAACCCACTCTTTACAACAGGTATCTAGTGCCCTTGATAAGAGCTCTGTCCTCTACTTCTGTGTGTAAACCAAAGTAAATAAATACGAAAAATTAAATGTAATTAAATTTCCCGAAGCGTGGGACAATGATAGTCTGGCACTGCAAGCTCAGTCAATGACAACACTCCCACTAACCTCGTTTGGGGCCCGCTGAGGCTCCGGGCTCGTAACTCACATTGTCATTCCCAAACCCCACCTGGTTTGCCATTGTGCACCGGGGGCTGTGCCACCATGGGTGTCTGCACCCACCAGCAGTGCTGGGCTGAGAATCACAGGGCCTTAGGAAGCCCAGTCTTCAGCCTTTATTTCAGAATTTTAGCTATGCAAGTTTCCCATAAAGTTTAGTATTTGTTTAGGAGGACCTTTTCAGCTATCCTGCTGATGCTTTTCCTTTCTTCCAAGAAAAGATCCATTTCCCTTCTAAATCAAAAGTTCCTGTGCAAAAAGCTTAGTTTTCTGAAACAGAAACAAATTCTGTGCTAAGTGTTTGGAGCTGAGTAATCCTGTTGTTTTATCAGCTCTGTAAGAAATGGGAAGGGTTTGTTTTCTCAGGATTTGCAAGTCTCCATTACACCACCAGTGACTTCACTAGCCATTCCCTGATTCACTTGTACTGCAAAAGGCTGGCAAGTTCATTGCTCTGTCTCCAAATAATTACCATCTCCATGCTCTGTATGGCAAAGGTAACAAGTGTTGAATTGGTGATATTTTCCATAGTTTTTAGCTGTTTTGTTCAGTAAGTTAAAAGCATATCTGTGAAGTACAACAGTAGAAGTTCTCTCCATCAGCAGTGCCCAGGTACTTGGTAGCCTCTGTGTCAGACTGTTCTGCATTTGACTTTTACACAGCAGGGTTGGTTTGGTGGTGGGTTGGGGTTTTTTGTTTGTTTTTTGTTTCTTTCTTTTAAAGGAAACTTCAGTGTGTGATAATTAGTGATCATGACCTTTTGAGATGGTTATTGAATGGTTACTTTAAGTTGATTTAAACGGCAATGTGTGAAATTAATATAATAGTTTATAATATGTGTTGAAGGCAAACTGTAGCATCAACTGTCTCTTTCCCCTGTCGTCATTGAACTCTTTAGTGTACTCATCAGCAAGTTGAATTACCTATTTGGAAACACCAAACACTGTATAATACACAAAATTAAGATCAGAGTCCACCTTTGATTACATTTCAGAGAAACCAGGTAGGTATCTGAGGGTTTAGTTTGATCCAATGAATGAAGTCTTTTTGTTAAAGTAAAAATCCTTGATACAAATTAGTGACAGATTAGGTCTTTCTGTTCTCTGGCTCTCCTTCAGCCAGTGATAGTTCAGTGAATTGCCACCCTGCTGTTGCAGGTGCCTCCACACTGGATGGCCATCTCAGCAAAACACCAGGACCACGGTGCCACAGGGTGACGTTGGCACGGGTTCTGGCCTCATCTTGGCTTTTTTGCAGACGTCTTTAATGCATTTATTTAGGATCAGGCTGGTGCCAACTCTTGCCATGAGCTGGGTCTTCACCCCAAACATATCCTCCCTTAACTAAGATCTTTCCAGTGACTCACAGCAAGAGAAAGGCTCTTCCAGATGGCAGTGCCCATGTTTGGACTGAGCTGCCCCTGGAAGTGGCTGCTCAATATTAGTGAGGGGGGATTTCAGTAACTAGGATGGTGCTGCTTATCATGAGCAACTCATCTGATTAACCTTTAGGACCATTGGCAAGATTGAGCCTGCTAATGAAGGAATTGGGCTGAACGGAGGGTGATTGGGGGCTCTCTCAGCTTTAGGTGTCCATGGGAAACACGTATCCCAAAATCTTAACTTTGGTAGGTGAAAATGTTTCCAGCCCTTCTTAAAATTCAGATATTTTCTTTTCTTTCTTTCTTTCTTTTTTTTTTTTTAAAATTTTTAATATACTTCCACAAAAAATCATCAAAAAACCTCAGACAAGGGCTTTTGGTTTTATGGCTTTTCCTGGTCAGTAAGAAATAGAGTTTTTAAAATTTAATTTTGGGTTTTTTTGTAATCCAATAAACACATAAACTTCACAGAATATTGAAATTTTCCCAGAGGATCATCTTGGTTGGTCTTGGACCTGTGTGTAAATAAACATATACTTTTCAATTGTTTTATAAAAACTTCTCTTAAATATATGAACCTGATTGGGTGTGCTTTAATCGGTCTGGTATTTTGGGAGTTTCATAAAATGCATATTTTGAGACCAATAAAGTGGAATGGCTCAATCAGAGCCATTATTGTCTATTGAACAAATATATTTATTCAGCATTTTCCCATCCATACTGTTATGCTCCAGATCCGAATGGCTGCTTTAGGGCCATTCTGCTCTCCTGGGTCATGCATGCAGTACTTGGGATGTTTGCCGTGGATAGTAAATGTATTTATGAAAATTTATACGTTAAAAAAAGGAAATCGCACTAGCCAAGATTTAAATGAAAATCTTTTTCCCTTTGCAAATGCATGTTATTATGCTGTAATATCCTTTAAAATGGCAGTGTTCACCAAGGTGCCTGAGAACTGGGGACTGTGGTGTGAGAAAGGCGTGAGCTCAGCCCAGCAGTCACTGCCAGAGAGCTGGAGAGGCTCGAAAAGTCTCTGTTCGTCCCTAGAAAGCACAGGGACATCCTTTCCTGCTGGTAGTTCTGGGGCAGCACACACTTCATCTCTTTAAAGATGGTTTTGCCTCAAACACAAGCTTGTGTGGGGGGAAAAAAGAGATTTAAAGGAGCTCTTCCTGGGGAGGTCCGGGCTCACTGAAGGTTTGCGGGCTTTGCTCTGCAGCAGATGTGTGATTACATGGGCCATTCCACCAGCAGCGTTGTGGGACTGAGCATCTCCGTGCAGCAGGCAGTGGCCATCCATCCTCAGCCACCGCGGCTGGTCCTGCAGGAGTGCCTGGTCCTGGCTGGCCGTGGTCCTGCCCAGCTCAGACTGTCTCAGCAGCCCAGAAAGTCAGGTCTGCATCTTCAGGGTCCACCATCCCAACTAAGGAGATTTGCTTCTGAGGAATTCAAGCCTTTGGGGCTTTTCAAATATCTCTTAGTGCAGGAATAATTTTGTTTTAAAGAGGTAATTGCTGTTATTTTTGATTTTCGCCAAAAGAATATTCTTAAACCAGGCAAAGAAATCTGAAATGAGTTTGCCGTATTGCATCTCAGTAAGTGCTATAGCCATTGGCCATCTAAGGAAAAACATTCTGTCAGATAATCATGGCCATTTTTGCATTTTAAGGGAACAAATGTCATATCTAAGAAACACATTTTATTCAGAGCTTAATTATAATTTATAGTACATTGCACAGCATTTGTTTTCTGTTCATCATGTTATTGCTCTCCTGCCTTTTCCCGAAATTTATGCATTGAATCGTGTGTCTGTGTGGCTGCATGCGTGTGTCTGTGTGGCTGTGTACACATATGCAATATAATAAAAAGTGGTGTAGTGGGGACAACAGACGGCTTGTGTGTGGTGTATTATTGGCATTTTTCTTTCAAATTACCGTTTTCTTGCTGCTTTGGGAGAAAGCCATGATTTTGCTGTGATTAGTACACTTTTAACAATCTGGAATAAATTCCTGATCTTATTCATGTGACTAGTTCAATGCCCATTTTTACGTTTTAGTGCAAACCCCTACATATGTGCCTGTAATACCACAAAAATAAGATGTTTCTTTGTGGAAATTTTACAGAATTTGGATGCCGATCAGATATTTTTAGAAGTGGAGAACTGATGCAGCTTGACCATGTAAAATGATTTTTTTTAATGAAAAAGACTTTAGTATTCATCACTCTTTCTCTCTCTGATTTGTGTATTCTTTTGTGCTAATCTTAAATAATGGATCTGTATCAAAGTTAATAAATTAGTAACTATTAGCAGTGTTTGGATTACAGTAAGTAACCCAAAGACACTTCATTGACATGGACTTTTTGTGTGTTCCAATAATACGTTTTGAGTTTTAACGATCAGACAAAGCAAAGTAGGGTTTGGCATGTATTTGAATCTTTAACGACTCTCGGGCAATGGCTTTGTTTAAATCCAAGGCCCCTGCTTTGCATAAACTTTGGTTTAAATGGTCCTACAGCCCGGGCTGAGATCCGTCCGTGTCTGCCCCAAAGCCGCCGTCTCTGAGTGCTCGGCTGACGTTGGGCTGCATCAGTCGTGCCACGTTCCGCCACCGAACGCCACGGGGCTGATGCAGGCTGACGGCGAGTGTCACAAAGCAGCACATCACATCACAAACTTGAAAGAAAAGAAAACAAACTTTACTCTTTTTCCCCACCCCACCCCCCTCAAAGCCTAAATTAATGAAGCAACATAAATTTTTTAAAATGTGGACTGGTTTCAGGCTTTTGAGGGTTTTTCCTCAGCATGGGCCCCACAGAATACTTCTCCATCCTGACCACAGGGTGACTCCTGTCCACGCTCCTTGTTCTCCCCAGGGCCGGGTGATGAGCCTGGGTCACCACAGCACTGCTGCCCTCGCCGGGGCTGCTCCTGGGACCTTTCGATCGCTTTCAGAGCAGTGGCTCCAGCAGGTGCTGCAGTTCATCACCTTCCTGGGGAAATCCATACATTCTAAAAATGTTCTTGGAGTCCAGCCATCGTTGGTGCCATTTTAGCTACTTTTGGTTATTATTTTCTGCTGTTCCCTTCACTTAGGCTGTCAGCTTCCATCCAGAGGATTACAAAGTCTCTTCACGTGATAGAACATTTCTCCACAACAGGATTATTTCAGCTGCAAACAATATATTGTCCTCTAGGCTGGCTTTTTGATCAGAGGCAGATGCAAACCATAGTTTGCCCCCTGGTTGGCCCACCTTTTGTCAAATTCTCCTTATTACAAATGCAATGCATTGCACATCATCTCCTGAGCTATCAGGAAGATTATTTCCTTGTTTTCTTTTTCTTTCCTTTTTTTTTATTTTTTTTTTTTCCTGAAGGGCTTTCATATAATTTTATTGGGAGGTATATAGTGGGTAAAATATATATGAACCATAGTTTGCTAAGAAAGAACCTACCAACCACTGCTAGATAAAACATTATAAATTTATTGCCAACTTATCTAGGAAGGGTTATTTTAAGTGCCTGCTGCCCACAACAAGTTTTTGAGCTAAAATTAATGAATGGGATACCTAAGAGAAATGGGAATTTTCCTTCACCCCTTAGTTACAAGTAAATTGCAGATATTGTTATCTTTGCAAGCAAGAATAATCTCTACTTTTTGTACTACTTCTGCTGTAAACAATGTACCGCTTGCTTTCCTATGACCCTCACTGTGTATACATATTTATATATTATTCATATCAGATTAAAAATGAATGTGCTCTTTACCACAGTTGTACTGCATAGTGACAATACAAATTAACTTATTGTGTACTTACTTTTCACAAGGCAGTGATGTGAAATTTTGATGGCCTGAAAAAGTAAGTCGTGGGGGAGGCAATGCAGAACTGAATCCTTGTAGGTGCACTTTATATTGTCTGATTTATTAAAGCGCCTTGAATTAATAAATGACAGTCTCTGTATGGAATTGCACGGGTTTGAACTTGGTTCAGTGGTGGGCAAAAAGAGTTTGCTTTTAGTCTGGAGCATGTGAGGTGGTGGCTCCAGCCATGCTTTGTGAATTCCTTGTTTAGAATTTGTACTTTAGAGGAAAGAATGAGGAAAGCCATTTATTCAGAGCTACTTGTGGGAAAAGCATTAAGAGCTAGTTGGTAAGATCATAGAATTGTAGGGCATAGAATGGTTTGGGTTGGAAAAGACATTAAAAGTCAACTAGTTCCAACCTTCCTTCTGTGGTCAGGGACACCTTCCACCAGCCCAAGTTGCTCCAAGCCCTGTCCAGCCTGGCCTTGGACACTTCCAGGGACGGGGCAGTCACAGCTTCTCTGGGCACCCTGTGCCAGGGCCCCACCACCCCCACCGGGAAGAATTTTTTCTTAATGTCTAATCCAAACCTACTCTCTGTCAGTTTGAAGCCATTCCCCCCCGTCCTGTCACTACCTGCCCTTGTGAAAATGTTCCTTGTAGGCTCCCTTCAGGTACTGGAATGCTGAAACCAGGTCACCCCAAAGTCTTCTCTTCTCTAGGCTGAACAATCCCCATTCTCTCAGCCTTTCCTCAGAGGAGGGGTGCCCCATCACCCTAATTGTCTTGGTGGCCTCCTCTGGACTGGGTCCAAGAGCTCGATGCCCTTCCTGCAGAGCAGAGGGGCAGGACCCCTCCCTTGCCCTGCTCCCCACGCTGATTTGATGGAGCCCAGACTGCAGTTGGCTCTCACACTGCTGGCTGATGGATGGTGCCATTTCTAGCCAGAACTGCCCCCTGTATTCCCGTGCCCAGTGACGCTGGAGGGGCTCAGAGGGTGTCTGATGGGCACCTTGTGCCTGCTCTCTGCCCTCCGACAGGGCCCCCTCGCTCCCTGCCCGCTGCCCTGCACTGTTATCAGGGATGTCATATCACTGGCTGTGCATCCAGGCTCCGGCCACTCCAGCACACAGCAAGGACCAAATAAATGGGGCATCCTTTTGGGCTTTCCATATCAGCTATAAACCAGAGCGAATAAGGCTGGAGGCCAAGTTGTGCCATTTGTGACAACTTAGCAGGGTGTCTTCTGTTCTTTGCAAGGGTTGTCATTTGTCAGATGAAATACTGGAAATACTGGAGGGAAGCTGGTGCCACTGGTGTGGTCTCACATCGCAGTGGATGTGACAGCAGCAGACTTTTATCCTTTGGAGAAAGAGAAAAATCACTTCAATTCTTGATGGAGCAAGTCTCCTTCCCCTTTAACCAACCCTTCTCCACTTTCGTCAAGGCATTTTTGGTTCTCCCCAAGCAGAGCATGAAATGGACCCCTTAACTCTGACCAGCCAGATGTGTTACTCAGGAGGGAGAAAAAGGAGAAGGGAAGAAAGAGTCCAGAACCCAGATGTGAATTCTGGTGACTTTATCCATCTCTGACCAACAATGGGGGAGATACAATGGTTTTTTTACTTCTTTTTTTTCTGAATTTTCAAATATCTCTACATTTGCTGGGACAATGAAAATTAGACTTTCTCTGGACCGTATTCATTCCCAGACATTTTGGAGGGTGCTTCCAGTTTTCAAAATTTTTCAAGCATATTTGTGCTGCTGTATTGATCTTAGAACTGATTCTTGGAGGCATTAGGGACACCCTCAATCTCTTTTTTTGAATATTTCCTCATATCTTCCAACTGAAAACTTTCTATAAAAGCCCAATCCAATTTATCTAGCATTATCTGTATAGGTTTCTTCCATTGGTGTTGCTACAAAATTTTCTGCTGAAATTTGACTTTGTGATGATTAGCTGTTTACAGGCTTAATTTCTTTTTCCTTATGAAGCTGTTGAGGTAAAAGTCTTTATTCCAGGAGAGAACTAGAAGACTGACTGACACTCCATTCCAAAACAGAGGCATAAACATCTTAGAGGTTTTGCTGAGTGGTCACACAGAAATCTTCAACTTATAAAAGCAAAGGGTGGTGGGGAGCTCTCCATCCTTGAGAAAGGAAAACAGCCTGCAGTCCTGGGGCAAGGGCTTAGGAAACCAGACGTCTTTCCTCCGCGTAGCAGGCAGTGTGTTTGGGGGGACTCAGCCTTCGCGTGGTGGTTTTGATGTTGCACTGAAAACAGCAAGTTATTTGAGCAACCCAGAGCACTAATGGTGGCTTGGGTGAATTGACTCTAGAGATGTTCCTGCTGGTGTACCAGCTGCTACCCAGGCTCCCATCTCTGCTGGGAGGACTCTGGTAGCATTCCCACTCCAGTACAGGTCATACTGGACCAGTAGCCAACAGGTGTCTGTTTGTTTGTGTGTTAAATTCCCACCTAGAGCCAAGAGGGTCCCAGCCCCGTCCCCCTGGTGGGGAGCAGAGTCCTCCTCTGCTGCCCCGGCGCCTGTTTCATGCCTGCCAGGTAGTGCCACAGCAGCAAGGCAAAATGTGCTCTTCAAATGTGGAGAGAGGGGATTGTTTTTCACTTCTCCTGGCTTTATGTAGATGGTCTGGCACATTTATTTATTCGTTTATTTGAGCAAATTAAAGCAAGCTAAGCGCATTTAACCTCAGATGGTCCTGGTTTAAGTTAATTTGAGAGACAAAGCTCATAAAGTTCCAGTAAAACACATCAACAACTTCCCAGCATAGGTTGAAATGTGATTGTTGAAACATAACCTCCAAAACCAGATACAGCATGGAGATTCAAAGTCACAATAATCTGAAAAATACAGGAGGTTATATTGATAGCCTTACTGAGAAGTGATATCTTTCATTCATGCCTTTGTTACGCAGTCGATTGCTGTTTTACCCACAAGAAGTGCATCTATCAGATTCTGTGCATTAACATTCCTTTTGTAATCTAGCTAGGACATTTTATTTTAAAGCCAACGATAACCTTGGGCCCCAGGCCAGCAAACACTTACATGCTTGCGTATCTTTACTCACAGGAGTAATCTCACTGGAGTAAATGTTTGCAGATTTGAGGCCTTGGCTATCTCAATCCATTTTTTCTTTCCATTAAAAAGTAATCTGTGTGATTGAAATAAAGCATACAATTCTTTACTCAGAAACCCACCCAAAGACAAAGTGTGTTTATTAGACTAAGGGTCTGCACATTGTCATCCTTGAATTGCACTTCAATAAAAAAGATAATTAACAAATGTAAAAGGAGACAGCTTCGTACACGCTGTATTTACAAGAGTTTGGTTTGGATCGTGGACTGATGGATTTACAGCTGGGTCTGAGGAATAGCTGCACTGCTCTGGAAAATCTGAAGCAGAGAATTTTTGAAGTGCAGTTTCTTTAACCAGACATCATGCAAAGAGCAAAGATTCCTTATCCTCGCTGAGGCCGCCCAGCGATGCCCCCACGCAGCGGGAGGGGGGTGTGCCAGGGGGCTCCAGGCTGGCGAGCCCAGTTGGGGGCTCCAGGCTGTGCAACGTGGGGTTCCCGGGGGGCTCCAGGCTGGCGAGCCCAGTTGGGGGCTCCAGGCTGTGCAACGTGGGGTTGCCGGGGGGCTCCAGGCTGGTGAGCCCAGTTTGTCCAGGCTGTGCAATGTGGGGCTCCTGGGGGGCTCCAGGCTGGTGAGCCCAGTTTGGGGCTCCAGGCTGTGCAATGTGGGGTTCCTGGGGGGCTCCAGGCTGGCGAGCCCAG
>VWZG01002274.1:1077867-1108107 GCA_013396735.1 Grallaria varia
TGATGGTGGCACGTGATGTTGGCAGGTGATGGTGGCACGTGATGGTGGCAGGTGATGGTGGCAGATGATGATGGCACGTGATGGTGGCACGTGATGGTGGCAGGTGATGGTGGCAGATGATGATGGCACGTGATGGTGGCACGTGATGGTGGCAGGTGATGGTGGCAGGTAAAACCATGGCTTGAGGATGGCTGAGCCCCATGCTTGGAGCTGAGCTCTGCCTCACCACAAGATCTCTGTCCTTTGGGGTCACCACCGTGCCCCCGACCCGGCGAAATGCAGCTGCCTGGAGACATGGGGCGAGGGGTGTCTCCCAAATATTTTCCTGCCTCCTGGTTTCAGTAGACAATAAATGAAAACATGAAAACCTGATTAAGGAGCAATGAGCACCTCATTGCACCTCCATGGAAGTGCTGGCAAACACAGCCCCCTTTATGGTCCCGAATTTCCGCTGGGAACTCACTGGGCACTGAAGGGTACCCATGTCCTCCAGGAAACTCTGGAAACAACCATCAGTGGGCCATGTACCCCAAGTGTGGTGTTGCATCCCCTGCCAAGGCAATTCACGGGGAAGAAGGTCTGAGAGAGGGAGGTGGTTGTCTCACAGGAGTCTGAGGAGGGCCTTGTTTCCCTTCCTCACACAGATGGTGGGTGTCCTGACCAGAGCCTTCCCACCCAACACCACAGGGCTGCTCTCAGCTCCAAGATAATGTTTCTGGTTGAAACTTTTATAAGGACTATAAGCTCTCCGTCTATTGTAATTCGGGAATTGAATATTTCCCCTATCTGTTTAACATCTGCATTGTAACGGTACATTATAAAACCCTCACCTTGTGTATTGTAAGCATGTTCCAAGT
Source organism: Grallaria varia (assembly GCA_013396735.1). Lineage (NCBI taxonomy): Eukaryota > Metazoa > Chordata > Aves > Passeriformes > Formicariidae > Grallaria > Grallaria varia. The sequence continues at coordinate 1,078,725 of VWZG01002274.1, forward strand.
GAAATTATTAACTATTGTGGTTTTCATTTGTGGATCTCGCTGCTTGGCATGATCCACCACAGTGGAAGTATGTTTCCGTCGGGAAGCCCGGGGAGAGGGAGGGGGGAGAGGAAAGCTGTGCTGTAATGTCGTATTAAAAATGTCACCCAGCTGACTGTCATAGGGGCTGTGAGAAGTTCCACGGCTCCTCACCTGTTGGTGTTGTTCAGGGTATCATTTGGGGGCTTTTTGTTGTGGTATTTTTTTTTTTTTTAACCAAAGGTTCTCAGTGAACAGGGAAATCGCAGGAAAAGAGGAAGAAGAAAATTTAAATGATCCCAGAGTGAACTGTTTTGCTGTTAATACAGAAATACAGAGCAAGACACATTTAATGGGCTCTATTTTTTATTATACTATGCTGAATAATTAAGTTTGAGGCTAAGTGTCACATAGATTTATCTTTTAATTAAAAAAGCATGGTTCACGCGTATTTGAGTGGTAGTCCAAATAAATGCAATATAGAAATTTATGTTTGTTTATCTAGGTGTTAATTACCTAGAGATTGTTCTGGATTACTTCTTTTTATAAAGTGTCATAGGCTCATGTCACAAGTAATAAAGCTTAACAGTGGAACCTTATCAATTTGCTAACTATAACGCTAGTGTGACCTGGAGGAAAGGGAAAAAAAAATGAACTTTGGAAAATGTTCTCTGCATGCACCACATTCAACACATAAAAACCACGCGGTGAACAAAGCAATCATTTTTAAAACGTTCTCATAAGTAAAAGTACAAATATATCTTCGGTGTTTTACAGCCTTTCATACATGTAATTATTTATATAACACACTGTTATTTATGCCCATGTGCTACATGTTGTGCAAAGACAGACATGGTAAGCAACAAAACAGAGTTTACCTGGTGGGCAAGCTATTCGTTTGATGTACAAAGTAACACTTACAAAGACTGAACACCATATTTAAAGCAAGATGTAGCAGATGTAATTTTCTTAATATTTTAAAGCTTTTACAGCATTGCTAGCAACCAAGAGGACTGGAAAAGCAAACTGAAGGCTAAAGATAAAAGATCATGCATTTCAGTGGGGCAAACAGAGGGAAAAATTGCGTACCGACGCAAATTGTTCATCAAATTCTCTGTCAGTCTGTTTTTTCCTTTGTTTATGACCAGAATTCATATTGCTGCTCCACCACGCCATGTGGAAGGATGCTGAGCACAGGCAGAGAAGCCAAACTTCAAACACACACACACACAGACACACACAGACACACACTCATACACACACACACGTGCACACACACGCGCACACACACACGCAGGCTCAGGGGCTCTCCACTGCTACCCTAAATCAAATGCCATCCCTGTACCACCCCAGGGGAGGATCTGCCCCCAGGATTTGAAAGACTAAGAAATCTTTTAAAGTTTCCTCCCATAGGTGCAAACACCCCTCTCTTTTGGGTTATCTGTGCTTTTCCTAGAATGCTGATGATTTAAACCCCTTCCAGGTTTCTATGGCCCTGTGCTGTGCAACAGGTGTACCTGATCACACCACTTACTGAAATTGCAAAGAATTCCATGAGCTCACCATGCTCCCAGCCAGTAATTCTTACCTGGTATAAAGATTCTCAAAATACGAGGAAGGCTGAAAACATGGGTTTCTTCTACTTATTACCCATCAGTTATTTGTACAGACATAGACACCACAAGTTTTGTCTCACGTGCAGGCTGCAGTGGTAGGTAAGTTACTTCTCAATACAGGACGAAGGTAAATTGATCTTTTAGAAAGCTGTTCAATGTGGGATTCTGTGTGAAAACTGAAGTGTTTTATAACTTAAAGGACTGAAACTGATACATACGTTTGTATATATGTAATAACTCTGTATATACACACACAGACATATACACCTCTTTGTTTTCCTTTTAATAGGATTTAACCCCTTAACTCTATAATTAGTGTCCTGATGTTTTTGATGTTTTGTTTCAACACCGTAGAGAAGCCAGTAGTGGTCATCCATAATTTCTGAACATCAGTGAGTCACCGAGGAGTCTAAATATGGACAAAGGGACTGAAAATCTGAGCTATGGGATGTGATGGATCTCTGCAGCTCCTGAAATTCCAGTTGTGTAAAGCTGAAGTAATTTGATGGTGAATTAGGACTATCATTAGTGAAGTTAGTAGTAAAAATCCACCTTCTTTTCTAGAGAGAGAATTTGTGGAGAAAATATGTATTTCAGTTGTGTTGAGATATTGCAACACAGAATATGTGATTTCTTCTTAGGTTGTACCACTGTCTTCCTTATTATTTTTGAGATTTTATTCTTGGGGATTGTTTTCTCAATAGTTTTCTGTTTGAAAGAAGTTGATGCATGAATGAGTGAAACACATGGAGTAATAAAGAAAAATGGAGCTATTAATCCCAACAGAGAAAAATCTCTCTTTTGTTAAACCTCTCTCACAGAATATCTGTGACTGTGGTCCATCTGTCTTCACTAGGGAATCACTGCTGCTGCTTTGTGCTCGTCCTTGCTCTGCTGCTGGGAGAAGCCAACACCCCCAGTGCCGTGGGAGCAGCTCCTGGTGAGTGGCTGCTCCTGGGAAAGACAAGTTGCATTTTTCTATGAAGAAATGTCTGTGTAAAATTGTGGGTCTCTTCAAACCCACTGATGTTCAATCAGTACTTGCAGTGCTTTTCCAAAGCCAGCTGTATTTCCCCTGTGGAGCAATGTGTTCCTATCTGTGGGCCCATTGCAAATTGGGTAGCTCTTCTCAAGCCGTACTGGTGGTACCAGCACCACCAGATCCTTGCCTGAGCTCTAAGGAAAAGCTTCATTTTCAATTAGCTTTGAAAAACCAGAAGGCTTGTTAATTTTTTCCAAATCCATTGATCCACCCCATGCTTCCAGTGAGCTAAAGCCTCCAACAGCTATTGACTTATAGGAGAAACACCTTGTCCATAGTATTATAAATGTTGATTCTTTAACACCTGCTTCTTCCTGGGTGTTAATGGCAAAATATTCCTGATGTTCAGGAGAGGCAGAGCCACGGTCTGAAGGTCCTGTTGGTGCTCAGTGGCATTTGCTTTAGTGGAAACACTGTCACTGCCACAGCACCATGGCCACGTTCAGTGCACTGCAGGGACTTCAGTAACCCCCACCCGAGCAAGGGTCAGTTGAGCAGCCTGATGCATTCACAGTTAAATCATAAATGCTTAGACTAACACAAAAAAATTGCCTGATACTATGAATATTTCTGTTTTATGCAAGGGGAGGAGAAGTTGGAGAGGCTGCCTCGTGCTTTGGGCTCCTGCTGGAAGGGAGGACACCCAAAGGTGTGCCTTGCCCTGGTGAACCTGAAGCTTCTGCTGCCTGGTAGGGGCTGAGAGAGGCTGATTTACTGCTGCGCTGGCCAGTCCCACCCAGCACTGACACACAGCCCCTGGCACTCGAGATGTGCCACCAATTGCCCCAACACAGTGAGTAAAAGGAAACGTGGTGCTGTTCACTTAACACAAATTGGGGAACAGTGTCTCCACAGAACACCCAGCCCTCGTTTCCTCCATTTCAGACCATTGCTAATCTGCAGCTAACATCAAAAGCACGAAGGCTGGAGGGCAGCGATTCTCACTCCGGTGAGAATGGAAAAGTGAGCTAATGTGGGACTGTATTTGACTCAGAGATGAAAATCAGACCTCATTAAGTCTTTATTTACAGTTCACACTGAAAATAACTGTTTTACTTCAGTGCTTCAGAAACTTTTATTTCAAAGAAGTACTGCATTAAATGAGGGATAACAGAGTAAATGCAGGCATATGCTTTAGTCCCACACAGTGACCGTGTCCTCACCCCCAGCCCTCTCTCAGACCAGGCAGGTGTCAGCCAGCTCTTGCCTGCAGCCGAGGAGCACACACATTTCCATTTTATCAGAAGAAGAAATTATGCACAATGCAGCACATATTGTTCTAACTACTGATTTTTTCCCTACTTGGTCAAATAATTTCTTTCAAACCACAAGGGTGGAAATACGAAATGAAGAGCTGATGAACCACTCAAAGTGCCCAAGACCTGGCACCACTTTCAGACAAAGCTTCAGGTCAAAAGGAGACATGCCAGGCATGGAAAGGGGGACTTCTCCTGGGGCTTCTACAGGTGAGGAGAAGGTTGAGCTGTCCCAAATGAGACTCCTCATGTGTCCCTACTTGTCCCCTGCCCTGGACAGAAGTGCTGCTGAACCACAGGACCAGGCACTGAGCTGCCCCTTCCTGCCTCATGCCCCAGAGAGAACGTGAGCCTCCAACAGCAAACCCAGCCCCACACTTGCAGGGCAGGTCCCGTATCGAGTTGTGTCCCAGAAGGAGGGGAAGAGAGACAGGAGAAGAAAAAGGGAGAAAGAAGAGAAAAGGAGCCATCAAGATCATCTTTCCTTTCCTTCCTCCAGTGATGTAATCCCTAATTTTCACAAATAGGGAAAAACAGTCTCAGCACCTGTCTAAGTATTTGAATTTACCACCGTGTTTCCCCTGTGCATTAAAAAATAGGGAAAATATCCAACAAATCCAACCCATAGTAAATTCAAATACTGAATCGTAATGTTTGCTTGGTTGCTATTTCTTAGCAGCAACCAACGTGTTAATCACTAGTATATAATTAGATGTCATTTTGGAGCAATTCAAAATCAAACGAAATCTCAACATGCTCTGAACATGTTGTGAAAGTTTACATTACAATTAATTTATGATTACCCAAATGTGCATCTAGTGATCTTAAGTCTTCCTTCATACATTACAAAGAAAAAAAGACAACTTCTGTTTCCACACACCTTAATGCCAGAAGGCCCCCAGAGAAAAGGCTCTCCTTTAAATAAATGTATTATTTAAATTCTGCTTAAATAGCGAAGCATGAGATGAAGAAATGAGATTAATTTGATAAACTAGCCCTGGTGTATACTTTGTTTTTTGGGGATTTTTTGGTTTTGTTCCTGTAAACATTTGTTTTTTCTTTGCTGTCTCTTCGGCAGATAGAAAATCAAGGAAAATGATATTATTTCATTGCACATCAACTCACTAGAGCCACGAGTTAATTTCAGCATGTTCTCCTGAAGGTGAAAAGAAGTGCACAGCCTTTTGTCCCAACAGTGAGCCAGTGCCATGAACTGTCAGAACTCAAAGGAACAAGGATGGCTGGCAAGTCATGGGAAATACTGGATGCATTGGTGGATATAGCCAATACACTGAATTATGGTTGTGTAATAAATGTACGAGCTGTCGTGTCAGGACACAGCCACGGCAATCGGAGTAAGTAAAGTTTTAAAAGCACTCACGCTCCCATCCTTTGCTGAAAACAATAATCATGTACATAAAAAGGTTAACAAATGGCTACACTTTACTCCTCTGCATCTAAAACAGAGAAAAACTTGCTGCTTCGGTTAAAACAAACTACCAGCTGATGTCTTGTCTTGCGCTTTTTGTCTATATCCTATACATCCAAACATAGAACAGAGAGGAGGATTATTTTGGGTGTGAAGTGAGCAAGTTGTTTTATGCTTTAATTGCCCATAATGTGGATGGCAAATGCTGAAAGATGCAAGGAAAAGTCTTGTCCAATAATACGGTTCTTTATTACCTTTGGATCCCATCTTCCTAACTGTTTCGAGGATGTTGTTAGCAGAGGAAGGCATATTTTTATTTAACATCTTTATTAATGAGCTAAAGAAAGAAAGAAGTAAACACACTAATTACATTTGCAAATGACAGTACATTAGTAGCTATTGCAAACATCACCGAGGACAGAAATAACAGAGGGAAATATGGGCAAGAATAAAAAAATTTAACCTGAAGAAACACAAATTCAAGTCTGAAGGCAAAAATACTCCATGTTTATACAAGAAGTAGTATGAAGAAATGCAGAAGCAGTAAAGATGGGGGGGCTGGGGCAGGGAGGAGCACACAGCTGAGATCCCTGGGGTGCACTGGGGAGCCTTGGACAGGGGCTGGGAAGGTGTGGGGGTTTTGGAGGGCATCAGCAGGCACCTCAGTGTCCCTCACTAGGAGAGATCATGGGAAATGACATTTTTTCTTTTTTTGTTTGTTTGTTTTTGGGGTTTTTTGTTTGGATTTTTCTGTGGGTTTTGTTTGTTTTGGGGTTTTTTTAATAAGAGGAATACATGAACCCCGTGCCTTAAGTTCAGAAGGATGCAAAGAGCAGCATCAAAGCTGTGGGTTCCCAGGGTGCCGGGCTGGGGGCAGCTCTCCCATCCTCTCAGGTGGGGGCGATTACACAGCCCCAGATGATATAAGAGAGGGGCTGAGCAGAGCAGAGCCTGGCTGCTGGGAGAGGTGTGGAGGGGCTGGTGGACTGTCCTGCTGGCATGAAGAGGACAAAGCTGCTGCTCCCACATGTGGGTCCTCACTGCGGAGTGGCCACTGATGCAGTAAATAACCTATTGGCAACACTGGTAAGTACCTAAACATCGAAAATTAAGAGGGAAGAGAACTATGTGGAGATGGTCTGAAAGAGTCCAAAAGCAATGAGATAAAACTGAGTAAAGGCAAACTTCTCAAATGCAGCTCTGCCAAACTCTTTAATAAGCTCCCAGGAGAGCTGGTAGATGTGCAGTCACTCCAGTGACTTAAAATTAGACTGGATGCAAGAGGGAGTTGTGTGCCTGTGCCTGAAGTGAGGGGCAGAGCCTGCCCAGTCCTGGGGGGCTCTGAGCTCCCTCCTGCAGTCAGCGGCTGCTGCTGCTGCCTGGTGTGGGACGTGCTGTGGGGCTGGGGGGCTCCATCCTCACCGCCCTGCTTGGTTGGTGGTGAGCACGGGTTCCCTGGCCGAGCTGTACATCTGCCACTTATTGCTGCTTAATTTCACAAAAGTTACAAACTGTAATTAGTTAAGAGCCAGCTAATGAGTTATAATGCAGGAAGCAACTGCAGATGCTTATATACCAATGAGGCACACTGTTGTGTGTCATCTTTACCCTGTTAATGATTCAAAAAGAAAAAATACACCAAGGTACAGGGCCAATCCCCTGGAGCACGGCTAGCCTGGTACAGCTCCTTTCCCAGGAACACTTCCATGGGGCTTTCAGATCCTGGCCCTCCTGGTTTAAGTTGTGGTAGGTGGATGTTGTTGGAAGTTCTTGCGGTGGTGAGCAGGCTCGCTGTCCTGTGGCACTCCCTTTCCCCCAGGTTGGGGATGGTGTGTCCCTTGCTCAGGTGTGCTGCTCTCACGGGCCGTGATGGAGCGGCGTGCCGGTGAAGGCGGTGGCACCACGTGCCTTGGTGGCACCACGTGCCTTGGTGGCACCGCGGGGGCAATGACAGTCACAGCCCGGGCTCACGCCAACCACGATGGGGACTTGTGCTGCAGTGTTACTTGTGCAGTGGCAATTGAATTGAAAGTGCCCCATCAGTTTGCGTTAGGCCACTTGGCAGCTGACATGGTCTCTCAGCGGCGCAGCAGAGGGGAGGGGAGGGCGCGTGGCTCTGGGCAGCGTGGCTCTGGGCAGGGTGGCTCTGGGCAGGGGGGCTCTGGGCAGCGTGGCTCTGGTGGAGCCCAGGTGTCCAGCAGGGTCTGGGGTGTGACTCCACTCGGCTATGGAAGTTGTAAGCTGGCTGGTTGGAAATCGGTTTCCTTGGAAATTTCAAGCTCAAAAAGGTTATTTCCCCCTCCCAAGCACTGAAAAGTGGTAAGGTGGTGACCTGTGAATCTTCAGCTGCAGGACTGTGTCTCTGTAGCTGGAGATCTCTGCTGAGCCCCTGTGGTGTCCCCAGCACGGCCAGGGCTCTGTGCCAGTGCCACCGAGGGCACAGAGGTCTATGGGAACAGGCACACAAAGCTCTCCCCACCTGGGGCTCGCTGGGGCAGGGAGTTGCCACGAGGCAGGCACTTGCCCTCGGCCCTGGGTGCCACCTGTGCAGGAGGGGCTCTGCCCTGCCCCTCGGGGTGCCCGCCCTGGGCATGGAGCCCAGCTTGGGTCTCCCCATGTCCATGGTCAGGCCATGAGCTCCCCGCCTGTGTGTGCTCTCACCTCAAGGTGGGAGGGTCACTATCTCATTACCTATGGCCCTGCTTCTCCTGAGCCTCACACTTTGTGGGGTTTGATGTAATATCCCCACTCTTTTAAGTCTGAAACACTGATGTGAACAGCATAAATCTACTTTTGTTTTAGTGAGGTGAATTAGCTAAGCGGCTTTATTTTTTTCCAGTTGTAGAATTGTTCTAATGCTTCTTTTGACCAGCCTTGGCTTAAAAAAGACTTCATCTTTAAAAATTCAATTTTACAAACAGTTAGTCTTTAGTGTGGACTGTTGCTTTTTAGTAATTTTGGGGAAAAAATTAATGACTGATATATTTAATTTTTAGACACAGCTACTGCATGTTTAAAGTGTCTTTTTTTATAATTTTATTGTCAACAATAGAGGTTGAACACTGCATAGTTATTGCTCTTGCAGGCTTATAAGATTAAAATCATACTATTTCTGAAGGGGCTGTTAAAGTGTCCATGGAGCTGTCTGCTACTGCATAGCTCTGAACTAATTCAATGACCGTGTGCTTTAAATATCAGTACAACAGCTTGTTTTTCAACTAGACAGAAAGCTTCAAATCTAATGTTAGTATTCTTACTGACCACGAAAGAGGAGCTGAGCATGCTTAGCTTTCATTTTGCTTCTTCCTTTAAATATGGCTAAAGAGCAACAGCTCTGAATCTGTGCAGTGTAACTTGAAACTAATGGGTAATTAATGTACAGTCAGATCTGCAGTAGCTCCAGGGTGCGGGTGCCTAGATTTTGCCTTTCTTCCCAGGACCTACTTTCTTGGAATCCTTTTATATCTGTGTCTCTCACTTTCATGGGTTAGTGTGTGTTTAAGCTGTGAATAATGGTTGAATTCATTCCTGCGTGGGCAATACCACATTCCTTTAAAGTAGATCATTATTCTGTATGGAACAAATAGTGTTATCCAGCCGATAGGCTTTCAGGCTAAGGAACCAAACTCTACCATCCAAGAAGCCAGACAGCAAGACATGTTTCTTCTGATATATTAATTAACAGAAGCCAAGCTCCCTCTCTGAGAAGGAAACACACTTCTGCAATTCCTGTCTGGTGTCAGGAGTTTTCTTCACTCCTTAGCACTTGCTAATGTGCACGAGGGGACGAGTCTCCCAGTAAGGGAGTGCTCTGGGGGGCGCAGGGTGTGCGAGGCAGCCCCTCGGAGCCATGGGGTGGGGGCAGCCTGTGGGCAGGGGCAGTGCCCCCAAACTCCCCTGGCCCTGTCCTGTCCAGCCCTCTGCACTGGGGGGCTCTTGGCTGTGGGGGCAGCTGAACCCCAAGGTGTGGTGGCATCCCTTCGGAGAGCAGGCAAGAAGCCACCTATGGCTTCCGAGGAGGGGATGTGCCTACAGGAGCGTGCTCTGCGTGCATTCCCCAGAATGAACAGCCACCAGAATGTGTCATGACACAACTGCACAGAGGGAAAGAATTGGTAGCATCTGCTCTGTGTGGTTTCCCAGTGTGAGGAGTTTTCTGACCTGTGGCAGGATGCTGCTCCCTTGAAGATCACCTCAATTCCAGGGGGTCTGCTAACCTGAGGCACACTCCAGCAGAAACACCTGAAATACTCTTTGGTGTTGGCATTGCCCTGTAGCTTTCTGCTTTGTGTTGTGAGTTATTCCCTTTGGAGTCCAAGTACTGAGAGTTATTACATCTTTAAAGGCCTGCAGAGTTTGAGGAAAAGTAATTGGTTTGTTGCTCCAAACCTCTTGGTGGAATTATTGAGAAAAAAGCTTTTCAACTTAATTTTCTATCTATATTTGGAGCCGTTGGCATGAATTCAGACTGCACCATATACCCACAAGCTCTGCAAGTGTGTGCAACTGAGTATACTGAGAGCATATCTGGTTGGGGTAGCCAGTAGGATGCTTTGCAAGGTGCAAGGTTTTTGCACTCTGCAGAATGACTGTTTTACACTCTACATGGCAAGTCTGTTTTTCAACTTTACTAGTAAGTTGTTCAATTGCAGTTTTATGTTAATGCAAAAGATAATTAATGCTGTAAGTTAACTATGTGTTGTGCTTTCCAAGTACAAAAAGAACTAAATCCCAAACTGTATCTTTTTCTTCTGTTCTGGCTTGGTATATTTCTGGCTTGGTGTATTTGCCACAAAAGCCTGCTTTTTTCATGCTGCAAAACTTCCAGGTTCATCAGCTGTAGTTTTGGGAGCCACTGGGACATCTTAGGGGTTTTCATCTACGTCTAAGGTCAAATGTGCTGTTTCAGTAGATGAAAACCTGGAAAGGAAGTCCAAGGGTTTGTTTCTGATGGTTTTGCACAGGCTGTCTGCTGCAATCAAATGCCACCATCCCCTAAAGTCTTCTGGCTCATGCACCAAGCAAAGCAGGTGCTCTGCAGTGACAAGACAGATGGAGTGAGTGCCCCTGTGGTGTGGTTTTTCTGATGAGTCATTGCAGGGGAATTCTTGGGGACAGCCTTGCATGGCAGCAGAATATGCAATAACTAATAAGTGAGTGGTCTGTATTATGTGGTCCTTTTCCCAAAGTTTCATCACTCTAGTACGGGGCTGTAAAGTATGATGGTGAAACCAACATCCTTAACAGTCTCAGACTAATTGTTTTAAAGCCAGATGGTCTTTGACCTCTTCCCTTGCCTTGGCAGTCACAAGCACCTGATTTTTTTCTGTGTGGGGCTTTCAATGGGCCTCTTGTGTCTTCCTCAGTGGGCAGGAATAGACCCATGATGGGTGCCTCAGCCCTGCACTGTCCATAAGCACCATCTGGGAACAATGGGGGACAGCTGGACCACAAAACGTACCTAAAAGGTGCTGCTTAGTCAAATCAGAGGAAAGCTAAAATCTGCTTTAGACATCCCTTGCAGTACTGAAATATCACTTCTCTTGTTTAAGTGGTTTCCCAACCACTTCAGCCCTTTCCTTCTCATGTTTCCTTCTCACCAACCTGAATTCCACAGGATGGTTTTATCTTATCTATGGCATGGATTCCTTTTTCAAAATTTTTGTGCTAAATGACTTGGCAGCTCTGGTCTTTGAATTGCTTGGAATTCCTTTCCTTGCTTGCAAAGGTGAAATTGTATGGACGCCCCCAACCCTTCCTGGAATTTAACTCTGAAAAAAATCAGTTCATGGGTTTATCCAGTGAATTATATCTCCTAAGATCTCTGCTCATAGTTCTAGGCAGGGCAGATCAAGCAAATCCAAGTTAAAGATGCCCCTTGTTCAGGCGGGACCTCTTTGGACCTTTGCCAGGCTGTCATCAAAGGGAAGCTGACTACTTTGGGGTCAAACCCAGCCTGTTTTTCCAGGGAGCCTTACTGATTGAGGGTGCAGTAGGACTGAGCCCTACAGCTGCATCTGTGCATTTGGTGCTATTGGCAAAGATTTAGGATCAAAGACAGCGTAGGTACTTTGGTAAAACCAGGTTGGCCTTTTGTCAGACACACTCCAGGGTTTTGTGAGACCTGGGCAGGGGATTCCTCAAGAAATGGTGATTTCAAGTTATCCTTCAGTGTTCCTCAGCTGTTGAATCTAATATAATAACCTTTTTAAAAAGTGACAAATATGCAAGGAGCTGGATCTCTTGCTACATAAGAAATCACTGATCCATTAATCCAGATATTGGAACTGGAAGTAACATGCAACTTTCTGCTTCTGACTTCCATTAAATATGGCCAAATTGTATTAGATCATCATCTATAATTAGGCCAATTTTTCCTAATCTTTGTTGAAATGGGTTCAATCTGGTTTACAAATGAACACTGCTTTAATTTCTTTCCCCCTCCATAGGCTGCAAGCTTTCCACTGACCAGCAGTACGTGAGTCAGTTCGGTAGTAAGGTGATGTATTGCACATGCTTCATATTTAGAGAGTTTTAGCCTTAAATGATTCTCTCCAGGCTTTCTGTTCTTCCCCATGCATGGCATGTGTGTGGTGTAAATGTTCGTGTGGCAATGTCGCCATCAGAACTTTGCCATGCCCTTGTGATCCCCTGCAGGAAGGTCCTTGGGACCTGGGGACTGCTTAATGCGCCCGTGTTTGGGCTGATTATTAGGACTCAACAGGAGCTACCCAGTAACGATGGCTCTTGTTACACCCAGGCAGCTGAGTAATCCCCTGACAAGCACATTATCCGATTACAAAACCCTACCCAGCACCAGCACTTTCCCTACACTGGATATTCTCCCTCATACCTAAATATGCTCGCACAGAACACTTGTCAGGTCACTCTAAATGCTGAATCCTTCAGCAGTGACACAGATCTCTTCTGATATCACTCTTCAATCAGTCTTAATTACTACTCAGAGTCTAATTTCAAGGTCTCCTTAGGTGTTGGTATTAGCTAATATTCAGTGAGTAAGGCAAGAGATAACACTGTCAGTCTCATTCGCCTTTCAAGTTCGTATCGCTGTTTTCCCTGCAGAACACAGTAGGGCTAAAACCTTCTTGTTTAGCTTGGGGCAAAACACACCCTGCAAAAGCTGAGAAATAATCTAATTTTTTCAATGAAAGTCGGTGCCAGTCAAACGAGCTTTTACATACTTACAGTTAGGGTACATCAAAAATGTACAAATACTGGTAACCCCAGTTTATCGTGTACGAGATTATGAAAGAAAACCAAATTAAGGGAGGATATTCACAAAGTCTTTGAAATAAAGAAGGAATGGCAAATGCTGCTTCATTTTAATGTTCAGGAGTCACTGAAAATGAGTAAATTATTGTCGCTTTCATTGGATGAGTTTCTTGGTATTTAAGACATTAATATTTATTCTGCTCAATTGTCTGTGTTATAAATAGCCTCTCAGAAATCTCTGTAGGCCCCTTTTTAGTTTAGATATTTAAAACATCAGTAGCCTGAAAGTAGCTAAATATCAGTGCTACATGCAACTTCATCAAAAGACAGAAAGAAGGTGCTCAAGCACTGGATCTTCTCTTCCTCCTAGGAAAGAGTTAACACAAAGAAATAAAATCAGATATGTGTAGCCTCCAGACGTCCATTAAAGTGCAGAATGCTGTTTTCTATCACAGATTATATGCCAGATGTTCAAACTATCTCTAATCATTGCAGATGTAATGGAGTAGAATGTTGCAGTTTGTGAGTTTACTGGCATTAATTCTGTATACTGCACAAGGGAAAAGATTTTAAATATATAATTATATCTCATTAATACTCAGGTTTTATTTCCTTTCAATGGAACAGGACTTATTAAAGCAACCATTTACCGCATGTTTTCTTTTAGTGTTTGGCCCCAGCATAATCCTGTGTGCATTGTACATGTAAATATGTACTAACCTGGGTATATAGAAATATACACTACTGTATATAATTCCACTGGTATAACCCCCCACTTTTTATATGCATGAGATGTTTTTATAATCTAAATTGACAAGGAAAAAGACCTTACTTATACAGTACAGTTCTAACCACATGCTATCTTACTTTTTAATGAAGGACTGTAAAAAATGTATCTTTCAATGATATTTATTCAGTTAAGTTGTGAGAACATTGTGCAGATATGTGAAATGTGTTAGGCCACTTTCGTGCCCTCTGACTGCTCCAGCTGTGCCCCAGTACCAAAGGCAGATATCAGAGCGGGGAGAATGACTTGCTGAGGATTTTCTTTGCTGTTATTTAGAATGGCAGATGCAGGAGAGCTGGTCCTCCCTGTCGCCTCCCTTGCCCCCAAATGCACATGGTGTGAAGGGACACTCCTGCTTTTTCCTGCTTCCTTTCCTCTGCCCTCCTTTGCATCCTTTGGACTCAGCTTCCCTCCAATGCTGTCCATAGGGCACAGCATCTCCTTTGTCCTCTGTCCTCTGCGGGGGCTGCTCACCCACTGCAGAGTTCAACCACACCTGAGAGAGGCTTTTTACAGCCCACATGTATTGAAAACACTGCAGAATTGTTCTCCACTCAGTGGGCTGTGGGCTTTGCTGTCCCCTGAAATCAGCAACAAAGCTCTGAGGGTGAACTTTGTGGGGAAGCCCCTACATCTGCTTTCGGACACAGAATCCCAATTATGATTTCCCCAGGAGCCATCCGTCATTTAGATGATAACTTTTGTCCTCCAGTTTTAACATGTACCCTCAATCCGTGTAAAATGTGCCCCTTTTACTGGCTGGGAGTCCTGTCTGGGAGTTGTTTCCACTCTGCTGTTGCTGTGCCCAGCAGCTCCACAAACACTGACTTCCCTTTCCCAGTCCCCCAGAGAGAGCAGCAATAACCATAATCTGGTTTTCTTGCTGGGGACCAGGCGGCCAGTGAGGCTAAAAGTGACTTTCCCCAGTCCCTGCTGGGATCTGGTGCACCAGGTGGGACACCTGGGCGTTGGGGCTCAGGTGCCTGCACCCTCCCACTGCAGCTTGGCCACTGGTGTCCTGCTGAGGCACTGAGAATGACTGGACTATGCCAAGGGGGTAGCTAAATTAACTGAAGGGACTATTTCTCAATCCAAAGAATTCAGAGCAAGGATTTTGTAGGGTAAACTTAGACATAGCTGCGAAATACCTTGTGCCTGAATGTGCTGGGGAGGCTCAGTGCTGGTGTTTGGGTAAAGGCTCGTGGTGTTCTGGTGTTCTCTGTAGCCTGGATGCAGGCACAGGGTTCAGGCAACTACTGCTGTGGTTAAGGTTGTTAAGGCAGACACTCCTGAAGGACATGGGCGTTTTGGTCAAGACCTGCAGGGAAAATCTTACACATGCCCATGGCATGATTGTGCCACACCTCACTGTTTGAGAAAGCCCGCAGAAAAAAACCCTGTGAATAACTTCCTTTCCCTCTCAACTCATTCATCTAATTACTTTGCCTTTTCAAATATCAAATAATCAAACAACTCTGATAAAGTGTAATTTAGACTCGAAGTCAGCTGAGCACTGCATGGATGCAGAGGTTGGCCTTTGTGGAACTTGGTGCTGGCCCCTCTCAGCTGTGTCATCACACGGATGGCTTTGACTGGGAAAGGACTATCTTAATCACCAATAATGCAGGATCAGGCAAGGAGTTCTGGATGAAGTCCGGGTGTATTTAGAGAGAAAGATAGGTATGCAGGCTCTACAGTTTTGTTGCTGATATTTTAATATTATTCGTGTATGATGTGCTCGATTAAGAAGAAAAACTGGCAATTTGCTCTACAGAGTTGCATATACATATGCAAGTGTCCAGCTGCACACACACAGAACAGCCTTTGGAAAGTCATGGGGCTAGCCCCAGATACACTTCAGCTTGAAAAAGGACCTTTTCAAGCACTTGATAACTTAGTATATAACTACATAATTAATATTACCTATATAAAAGAAATAACAGTACACAAGCCCCAGTGCAAAATGAAGATTATCTTCAAGATTATTTATCTATATTTCATTTTGTGTTTTGACATGCATTAATGCAATGCTTTTGCACTGAGGCCTGTTTCTATGAATTTTCATGCTATGTGCATCATATCATATGCTGTAACTAACAAAGTAATTAGCTGAAGAAATGCCATCAGATCCTATCCACTGAATTCTATAAGGAGTTAAATAGTTAAAAGATAGAAAATGTGACAACTTGAACCCTGTTCCATATGGCCCAGAGATGCAGAACATCAACTGAAATCTCTCTTTTTAGTGGTGCACAACAAGGATTAAGTCAACCAGGTAATTTGCTCCAAGAGTCAACAACGCTCCTTGTCAAAAAAATAAGCCAACAAAGAACAGCAGCACAAAACCAGCCTGGCTAGCACTCTCAAGAGCAAGGAGGTCAGGGCTCTTCTCCTGCTGAAGACCTGCAGTGCCTGATAAGAAGAGAGAGCAATTTTAAAATCAATGTGATATTTACTGGAATGTTGAAAATCATTCCTGCTCTATTTAAAGGGATGTTTCATGGGTATCTACAGGTAAAGGGTCCCTTCCTTACATGCCAGCCTTTCAGAAACAAGGCAAAGATGCAAGACAGCAAAAAAAGGTCTCACCGTATCAGCACACCGTATGATAGACTGCCCCTCCAAGTGACACTTTCATTATCAGTAAATTTATGTCCCTATTTCAGTCTGTAATAATGACCATTCACAGCAAAAGCATGGTGGCTGTTAATGGACAGGAGTGGGGATAAAAATTCATTAATTAATGTGGAATTGAAGCATTTCCTCCACACACTTTGAGCAGCCAAGTATTTCACAGCAGATCTTGGCACCCGAGTGCAGGTATAATAATTATACACAATTTTCAGTGATTAAAAGGTTGTAAAGTAATTTTAGATACATCTCAAAATTATTTATCTTATAAATGAGGATAGAGTGAATATGAGCTGAATCATAAGTACCACTGTTCAGAGTGGAGCTGAGGACCTTGCAGGGGGAGACTCCTGCTCCTTGGCAGGGATGTCTCAACGGCACCTCCACGGTGGTTATCTACTCATCATCTCTGCCTTTCATCTTCTGAAAAGGCAGTTGACTCTGAATAGTGTGATGTGCAAGTATCTGTAAGATCTTTTAGGTAACAGTAATTTAGGCAACGATATTCTGGTTCTAATAACATGCTGCCCAGTTTGCTAATGAGCACGTGAGTATCTGCTGTTGGGGTGAGGATCACAAACCTACGTCTCATTTTGTCATTCACCTCATCAGATTTCATTTTATTCTGCCACGAATTGTTTTCCAGCTCCTGTCTCTTACCTTGTCATCCAAAAAACCCCTGCCAGACTGAATCAGGTGGGCAGCCCAGCTGTCTGCCACTCATGGGACCGCTGCCTCCAGTGCAATTGAGGGTTAACCTGTCCAGAAGGCAGGTTTCCCCTTTGCTGTGCCACCATAACTTAGTCAGTGAGATGCCAGGGTAGATGCCAAGGTGTGGTGTGAATGCGTATTTGGAAATAGTCCTGTGGGTTTAGTTACAGAACTTTTATCTTTCTTCTGGATGATGTGGACTACAAAATCGCTCCTTAATCTTTAGAGATAGACAACAGAAGTAGGGCTGTCACCATCCCTGGGCTCTGATCTAAATTATTTCAGCATGGCACCACAGGCTATGTTAGACATCAAAGGCAGAATGGTTTCATTTCAGTGTTAAAGACTAGGAATTTATGGAAAGACTGAATAGTCTCCAGTGGTAACCCGAAAGAAGATGGTGTTCAAAACCTATTTGGGAGTTGGAAATGTCCTGTCTGCACCTGGTAGTCCCAAAGTTTCAGGAGCAGACAGGATTTCTAGTCTGCTTTCGCAGGATTTTCACTTAGTTTTACAATGAGAAGGCAAACCCAAGTGATTCTTTAATGAACTCAAGAAGCAAAAGGACATTGTTAAGGGGGAAGACCTTTCCTTTGGGATCAGCTGTGAAAATAGCCAGTTCCAGGACACACTTTCTAAAACAGGACTATACAAACTCCTGGAATTTTAAATGCAAATGAAGCTGTTAGTGTCAACTGTTCTACATGTGTCTGATAAAACCAGCTAACCTTGCCCTTTTTAGATTAGCATGATTATACAAATGAAATCAGCCAAATATATGATATGGATCAAAATGTAATGAGATACCAGGCGTGTTACATCCCTTCTGTATTACATGTTTTCCACTGAGTGGAAAGGCAATGGTTTGGGGAATTTCTCTTGGTGTGACTGTGCTAGTAGCAGTATGAAAGTGTTGGGGGTCATAAAGCTGCTGCTCACTCAGGAACCAGAGCACTTATTTGTCACCTTAGCAGGGTCGGCTTCATTCTGAGCCAAACCAGTTATCAGCTGGATGTGTCCAAAATATAAAATGAGGCTTAAGAGAAGGAAGGAAACAGTTCTAAAATGCACTGCATTCAGCTGAAATGTACTGTTTCTTCCTTAAGACCTGAAGATCATTGTGAATAGAAGAAGAGGTTGAATTTTGGGGGCCTTATATTGATCTCTCTAACAATCCACTTATCTTAATGTAAAACTACAGAGAGAAACCTTAGTCAGACTCTGCAGAAAGTTTCACAACGTGAAGAGGTATGGAGCTCCTGGCCAGAGCTTAAGGGAACATTGTAGAACTTAAATATAACAGTAATTTTCATCAAACGTATGTTTTGGGGGTTTTTTTCTACTATTTCTAAAAATTAGAGACAGAATTATGACTAATGCCTGTTTATAACATCAATTGCCTTCTTTAAAGGGTACTTACCTCTGCCCCCATTTTTTTTTTTTTTTTTAAACCTCTGAAGACTGGGTTCCATTTGTAATAATGTAAAAAAACCCATCCAAATAACCCACAAGAAGTGAGATGCAGGATTTACTTACTTGGAAGTGGAACATAGCTGTTCCACATTGCAAAGGTACAAATTAAAAGGGCATCTGAGCTCCCCAAAATCATCTGTTCATATCAACAAAGTGAATATTAATGAAAAACAAAATTGAGTTCTTCCTGTGGTTGATTTTCATCGCACTACCCAGGTAATAAAAATGGCCATAGAAATTGAATCCATCAGTCACTAAAATAACGTTGGCTTCTCTGTAGCAGACGAGCAGCACTGCTGCCTGCAAAGGCACAACTTACATGGAGTCCATTTAGACACCTTATACCATGTAATGGAAAGGGAGGCAAAAACATCCAACCTCATCTGTCCCCATAAAATAATCCAGTGCTGGTGGGGAAATGTGCTTGTTCCAGAAAGCGCATTAGCACAGATCAGTCAACACTCCTACCCTGGCTGTCTCTGCTTCACATGTCTACACGGTGGGGCTGTACCCTAGAAGTAAATTGGATCACTTAATTCCTGAGACAAGACCAATAACCAAACAAGGACTTAGGCCTTGGAAAGAGAATGTAGGCATGTAAGTGGAAATGGAGCTTTACAAAACTCCTGTTCAGCTGCTGCCTGTTGGAAAGGGGGAGTATTGCCTATTTGGCCGTAAGAACATTGTCTGGAGAAATAAGAGGTGGTGCTTTCAGATTGCTTCACACAGCTGAAGGAGCTGGGCCAAGGTATCCTGTGAGTTGGTATCAAGAAATTACAGGGACACTTGGTCTCTTGAAATCCCATTTTGTCCCAGCTGTGTTTGTAGGTATCATCTGCAGTTGCTGTAACTGATGGCACAAAGCTAAACCCATTGTTTCCCTTTTTTTGGCTTATTTACCTGTAACAGGGTTCCGTTTACATGCAGTGTCACTGCTTTTCCCCTAGTCGTCTTGATCATATGACTGCTTAATTAAGCATGTACTTAATTTTGTATAACTTACTTATTCAGGAAACTTTCTCACTTGATTAAAATTAAGCATATGAATGTTGCATATCTGGGGTTCTAATTAGTTTTCTTGGCGGCTTGGGGTTTTTTATAAACTATGAAGGAAGCAAATAAAGACAAAGGAAAACTATGTCTCTAAAGGTAGTTTAGGGCTCAGCAATGGCACCTGGCATGGCTTCTACTTCACTGTGAATAGCAAATCAAGTCAAAGCTTCCTTTAACACTGCTTAAGGATTTAAAAGCTTCAGGGCAGGATGAGGTAACAGCTTCAAGCTTGACTTTAAGGATTTAGAGCCTGATGCAAATCCTATTGGAGTCAATGGAAATCATTTAACAGATTTTGGCGGGCTTTGGATCAGGCCCTCCTAGCGAATGAGAGCCTGAACCACATTGAGGAGTTAATGTTCTTCGAGCTGTTCTGTATCGCAAGTGTTTTGAGCCCCCACAGTGTGTTTTCAGGCATCCGATGTAAGTCAGAGAAGCTGAACCCCTGAAGGTTCCGTGCTGGTGGCCCTTGCAGTGCCGAGCCCTGGGGACAGCTGTTGGGACAGCTGTTGGGACAGCTCTCACTCGCCCTTTGTTCTGGAGGGAGGTCTGTGTGCAGCGAAGCTTCTCGCCCGCTGTCTGAGCCCATGGCCAGGATGGGGCACAGCAGGGGCTGTGGTTTCAGGGCACCTTCACCTGAGCCCCTGCTCGGGCCGGTGGCGTGGGAGGGTTTGCTGCTGTGGGAAGGAGCACACACACGCACTGCCCATGGGGGAAAAGCAGCAAAAGCCTTTGAAATGAAAGCTCATTCTGTTTCCTGGCCACCTCCACTGGTGGTGATGAGCAGCCCCTTCCTCGGGGTCCGGGAGGCTGAGGCTCCATGGACTGGGCGTTGTCCCTCGCGCCTGGACCTGGGTTTTGCCAGCAGGTCCTTGGTGGGGAGGTTGGCCTTCCCTTTCCTTTGGGACAGACAGGCACAGACAAATTTCCTCTCACTGACTTTGCCATCCCACAGCTGAAAATTTACCATATTCCTCTGATTTAATCTGATATCCTTGAAGTCTGCCTCCAGTCACAAACTTAATGATGTTTTGTGTTCTCAATGATCGGCACAGAATATAAGAGGACCCTTTTACAGCCTTTGATTACATGCTATTTCTCTCTGCCTGGGTAATTGTTGAGGAGTGAGTCAGAAAGATGTTCTGATTAATTAGATATGGTATTTTAGGATGCTTCAGCCTGGGAAAGTATGGACTAGAATCCAGATTTCCCACTTATCTGCCTTAAATACTCTGACCCTATCCTGAACTTCGCACTTGCTGTATGAGTGTTTGTTTATGCTGGAATTTGCTATAGGAGGCCTTATTAACTGGTGGTCAAGATTTTATTTTTAAATGGATCGTTAACTTGTTACATACTCAAGGAGAGTGTTGATGCATCTCTGTGTAGAAACCTTTTCTTCCTGTCCCTGAATCCCCCCTGTGTGCCCATAATGTGAACCTGTTTAGAGATCTTATAGATTTTCTTTCACTCAAGAAAAAAATAATAAAAAATAAAGCAGAGAAAGAAAAAAAAAAANCCAGGGAAGTAGCAGCAGTAGAAGTGGAAGCACATTCTTTAATCATGGTAATGGAGCAGATGCTTCAATAGCAACAGCAGCAGGTCCAGTAAGTGCTGCTTCTTCTTTCATCCCCCTCTAACCAGAGCTGCTAGCAACATGCCATCTTTCCTTCCCAGGATTTTGCTTCCAGGAGCATCTGCTGTGCCTTTTTCTCCTACATGCTGCAGCATATGTAGCTGCATCACAAGAAGCAGCAAAGTCATACACTAAGGTAATTTCTATTAATGATTTGTACT
Source organism: Grallaria varia (assembly GCA_013396735.1). NCBI lineage: Eukaryota > Metazoa > Chordata > Aves > Passeriformes > Formicariidae > Grallaria > Grallaria varia. Next base: position 1,099,771 of record VWZG01002274.1, read on the forward strand.
TGCTTAGTGGATAAAATCCCTGTTTGTAGCCCTGATTCATCACAGCTGCTTTGTGCTACCCGTGTGCACAGAGGAAGTGATGACAGAGCAAGCGGATGGGTACCGGAGAGCCCAGGGCTGGCAGAGGAGCAGGAGCGCTTGGGTTGAGGGAAATCACTTCAGGGAGGGTAACAATAAGATCATGACTTTGTTTGGTGTAAGAGACAGTGGATGCTGGATTTCCACGTGAAATTCCTCTCTGTTCTCAACGGGTTTGTTGGCAGAATCAATGATTGGAAATTTCCAATCCGATTTCCAGAAGCTCAGATTTGCATATTTTAGATTAGAATCAAGACAAGGTTGTGGGTGGTGCAACTCCCACCCGTGGCAGTCCGTGCCACCCAAACCAAACCATCTCTCCGCACTGCTCTCCTGCATCTGCCGTGGCTTTGCCTCTGGGGCAGCCCAGCCCTGCGCTGGAGCCTGGCCTTTGGCAGCCCTTGAGCTGACTGATGGGTGTCAGTCGGAAGGCTGACACCCCAACATTCGCCCTGGTGCCGCTAGAAACGGGTGTGCTCACCCCCTTCTGTTCGTGCATGGCAAACGTGGGGACACGGACGTGGCTCTTGGCACCTCCTGAGGACCCTGTGCTGGTGTCCCTCGGTTTCGGGGCCGCCGGAGCCTCCCTGGGCGCTCGCAGGATCAGGCCCATCAGGAACACAGTGTTGGAGCTAATATGCAAATTCTAGGTAGTGCAAACACCAACACAGTCAATTACACACAGCAAAAACATACACAACAGCCAGGAAGCCATATGATAGATATCATGTTGTGACTATGTTGTGGGACTTTCATCTTTATTGGCAAACATTTCAGGCAGCAGTTCAGATTTACATAGAATCACATATGTGCTTAAGGAAGCATTTTATCTCCCCCTTCCTTTGCTGAGCTGCAGTTACTAATACCCTGCTACCAGTAAGTAATTAAGATATTTCAGTGCTCTTCAGATAATCGCTCAAAATGTCAGTATCTTTTCCAACCCTCACCTACATTTCTTCAAGTTGCAAAACTGAGGTGGAAATTTTAGGCAAAGTGGCAATCCTGCTTCATTCTAAGTTGATCTGTCTTTTTTATTTGTGGTGTTCTGTTGCTCTTGAAAGAGCCAAAAGGAAAATGTGCAGAAGGAAACCTTATTGTACTGAGAGAAGTTACCCAGAAATAACATTTTTATTCATAAAGTTATGGAAAGGAAAATGTCTTATTGTCAGTGTGTTGTTATAAAAAGGATTCTGGTATGATTTTTGTCATAGAACAGGTTTGTAACTTAGAACACATTTCTCCAGCCTTTTTTACTTGCTTACTAATAATACCTTAAAGGGTTATTTCTGTAAACTTTCACCTAACTCTTCTGAATTGGGATCCAAATGGGGTTTGGTGGTTATTAAATATGAGGCTCTGAATGATAGTCTTAAATAGAATGAGTACTATTTATTCTTGTAGTAATTTAAATTTATTAGCAAAAAGAGTAGTATATTTTAAAATATTGCTCCCGCCTCTATTCATGACAGGTTGTCTATTCCTGGCATCAGATGATTTTTTTAGTTTTCCCTCCACTGTTCAGTTTGGTAATTTTAAATGAAAACACTTATGAGGACTCTTCATGTTGAGATACTCAACACCCAATGAACTTGGAGAATCATCAATCCCACTGTTGTAGAGAGATTTTATCAGAAAAAATTTCCCAAATAACACATATATCCCTTAAAAAATTTCCACAGGATTCTTTAGAAATGAACTAATGAATTAGGTATTTTTACAAAGAGCCATCAAAGCATGCAGCACTTGAATTCGTTACATTAAAGCTCCCTGATTGTGAAATAATAAAAGATGAACGTGGATTTATATTGTATGCAAATTGATTAATCGTTTCATAGCATTACTCAATAAAAAACATGGGGTAGAATCACAGTGGTTATCTTCTAGTACTGAAAGGCAGACAACAGAGGAGTTCATATGACATCCATGTGCAGGCATAATGTACGCAGCAATTTTTCACCTCAATTGAATATAAAATACTTGCAGTATCTGTAGTAGTTGCAAAAGTTACTCCAGAGCTTTAGTTGCAAGGCGCAGGCTGGGCCTGTCCCTGAAGTGCCTCAGTGGCCATCCTTGGAAATGCCTTTTTGCAGAAGCCTTGCAGCAGCAGCTGTTGGGAAATACAGCACTGTCAGCTTCTGGTTTGTGATGCTGCGTCTTGGAGGATGATGAGACCATTGCTAGTAAGACATTTGGGGCAAATATGTAAGAGATCTTGTCCTAAAGGTTCAAGAGAATATGATCTCTACCTTGCAACATCTGGAATTATGGTGAAAGCACATTGTGAATAAAGAAAACAGCCGGATGGAACCGTAAGCCTCTTAGGCACAGAAAGAGTTATCATGCCAAAATGTGCATATTTTAATAGCAAGGATCATTAACAGCAAATGTTCTTAGCAAAATGGTTTGTTGCAAATAGAGGGCGCTGGGGCTCCTCAGGTGTCCTTAAATGTGAATTAGATTGTGTTTGCAAACTTTTTTTCTGGTTCATTGTACTGATCAGAGAGCAGTGGATCTGGAGAGGAACGCAGAATTTCTGTATATGATTAAGATGTAGTAGCTGGGAGAGTTAGTCTAGGGTTAAAACAGAGGCATTCACATGTATGCAATTCAGTGATTTTGGTCAGCCATGTCAGTCCAGTAAGTCACAACGTGTTTGAACATTTGCCTGAATAGGGTGTAAGTGTTTATACCCACCAGCCGATTCAGTCTGTCTCAGACCCCATTTCAGGCATGCTAACATTGCCTCCAACAGGAGCTACCCCTTTCTGGCGTGTTCCCACTTTGCACAGGGGTGGTGATGTGCTGTGTCTGGGGCTCCTGGGTGCTGCTGCTGCACCACAGAGCTCTGTAACAATCCTCCACCAGTAACTGCCTCTAAGAGTGCAAAATACCCAGGGATAAATATGGCAAAAGCAACTGGATGGCATGGGTTTGTGAGATCAGCCACATGGGTCTGTCTGAAGAAGGGAATTTTCCTCTTACCCCTCTTTTTCGAGACCTTTCTTTCAAAGGTCTTCCTGCTCCCGCTTCTTCCCTGGTGACAAAATGTGTGCAGATGCAGTTAAGTGGTTCAATGCAAGGTGCAGCCAGCCCTGGTGCCCATTTGGGTCTCAGGAACATTCTCTGCTCCTCTAGTTCTCCATTCAGAAAAAAGGAAATGTTGAAGTTTAGACCACCTCCAAAGCCTTATAGATTTTTCTTTGTTAACTGACTCCATTTTGTTTCATGTTGTTGATATCAAAATTGAAGTTGCAATTAGTATCTACTTATGAGAATCTTTGGAGCTGATGACTCAGAGCTTTGAACCCCTGGGCATTGTTGTACTTGGGCACTGGACTGACTGAACCCCACTCACCCTCTAATGGCAGAGAAAGAGGGGTTGGGTGTGTTTACACCAGAGCTGGCTCGTGTCTGACTAGTGCAAGAAATAAATGGCATATCTGGGGCTGTCTGCTCTCGGCAGTGAACACCTGGCCATGGAGTTAAAGTGATACCCTAACAGTCAGGAAAAATAATTGAATACGCCACATTTTTCCCCAGTTAATTGCTTATTGTGATAATTTATTGAAAGCATTACAGGAAGTTTTTTTTTTTTATAGTGATCTACTTCTGTTTCCTTATTTGCTTATTTAAAAGTAGTAAATTCATATTTGTTCACACAGCACAATGCTTTTTTGTCATAAAATAAATAACTCAGCAAAATATCAGCATTACAAAGTGATATTATTTTTCCTTTGAAGGCTCACTTTACAGAGTGTGTCACACTGGAGACAGTGCTGCTTTCAGATGATATTATGAGTAATTTTTTCCTTTCTCCACACTTTTCATTCCATTTTGGCTAAAGTTAATGGAACTGCATGGTAATACCCCTATTACAGGTCATTTCGTCTGCCAATCTGTTTACTCTTCCAGTGAGCGACACCAGGGGACATGATAGAGGTATTTCCAGTAATGAATGGTCTGGAGGAGATGCCTGCACAGTGCCCTTCACAAAACATGACATCACAGGCTTGCGAGCAAGGATTAAATGTGCTGGTCCTTTGCCTTTCCCCTGGGTGACGTTTGGTCTTTGGGTCTCGCTGGGAAAAGGCTCAGCCTGGGCATCCATCCTGCCCGTGTGGTGGTGCAAAGTGGAGCCCTGCAGGCACAGCCCCAGTGGCAGGGTGCTGCTGTGGTCCTTCGTGGAGCAGGGGGCACGGGAGCCCACCGGCCACCGGGGTAGCTCCAACCCACTGAGGTTAATCACTCCACAGGGAAATACAGCTCGCTGCTGCAAGGCAAATCCACTCGCTGCAAACCCTGCGTGTTTGACAGGGAAAGTGTGCTTCTCTTCAGGACTCCAAACAATGAGTTGAGAAGCCTTTATAATTAACACTTTATTAAAAGATCCTAGATAAGGAGGAAAGCCATTGTCAGACTGCTCACTGTGTCCTCGGTAGGCGCCTGGCTCCATGTACATCATTTCCTTGTACAAATCCTAAAGCTAAAAAGAGACCTATTTAACCCATCGATTCCCCATGTGATATCCTGTGTGCTTTGGCACACCTGCATTGCTTTAATAGCATTACAAGCAGATCTTTTGTATTTTCAGTCCTAATTCTACGAATGGTTCACCCGTGGGAGAAGTGGGAGCCTGGCCTATGTCCTTTGTGGAAAGTAATACTGGGGATGTTTGGCTAGTATTTATTTTTGCTAACAGCAATTCATTTAAAATAATCTGTCTCATTAATGACCTCTAAAGCACAATTTATAGAGAATATTTTAACCAATTAAGTGGGAGTTTTTTGGTTGTTTTTTTTTTTTGGTTTGGTTTTTTGAATTATTTAAAGAAACTTATTCCAGGTCACTTTAGCAGAGAACTGACTAGAAGGAGCTTATCCAAGTTTCTGAACTTGGGAAACTGTGTATATAAGGAAGCAAATAGAAAGCAACACTGACACGTCAAGCTCAGTAGCGTTTTGGACAGTTTTCCTCATCTAAGATGCACAAAATATGAGTGGTCATAGAGGGTTCTGGTTGTGGAAAGTCCCCTGATGCTCTTGTATCAGTCTTAAAGAAGTGGTTTCTGTAGCAAATAAACATATTTACATAGTGAGAGCTGAAGCCACTACATCAAAGACCCAGCTGAGGTCAGGTGCCTGTTCCTTTCAGAAAGGTATAGTGGATGCTGTCACTGAGGATGCGAACACTTTACATCTATAAAACATCAGTTATAAAAGCACAGAGTATAAAGCTTTCAATTTAAAGGCTAGCTGCAGATCCCTCACTTGCTGATAATCTCCCTCCCTCACAGGCACGCTCACACTCCTCCTTCTGCAAGTCAATCAGCCCTCGGCCAAACAAGTGGGGCTTCTGCTCTCATCTCCACCTTGGGACACCAAGGCCCTCTGCAGCCCAAAGCTGGTGGGTACCTCAAGGTCAACACTCCACACTTTTCTCTCATCAAAAAAAATTAACCAAGCCAACCCCCTTGCTCCAAAGCCCCACCCAGCATGAGTGCAGAACCACCTGAAATGACGCCAAGTAGGTAATATTGATATGCTGTGAACTTTGGAGAAAGACCAAGAAAAGGCAAATTTTGTGGTTGATCGGTCTAAAGTAGTATTAAATCTTGGAATACCGAAAGACTGATGACCTCAGAGGGATGGGGCAATGCCTGAAAGATATAAGATTCCTATGCATTATTGAATACTATGTATGTTGGCTCATCCCTTTAAAAGAGTAAGAGCCATGCAACACAGAACATCTGCCACTAGTTGTGAAATTCCTGGAAATGCAAAGAAAAAAGAGAAGTTGTTTCTCTCTAAATAAAACAAAACATAGGAAGTTGCTTCTTTTTGCTAAGTCACTGCTTTCAGTGGCTTTTTGATCCATTTCTGAAGGGATTGGCAGCTCAGTTGGTAATTAAACAGTCTTTGGAAGAACACAGACCTTTTGGAGTGTTTCGAACAGTCTCTCCGTTTTCACCTCTTCTCAGGGTTTCTTTGAAGAACCAAAGTCAAAGAAGCATTTTCAAAACATGTCTCAACTCTGTGAGTTGCAGACAGAAAGATCTCGATGAGTTCCGTCGCACAGTGGGTACTTCATGCTGTCTAGGCTGTATAGGGCTCGGACGTGTACAAATGTAACTGAATGTCCTTCAGGTTTTTAATTATTTTGACTCCGTCCAGGAGCTCAAGACAGCTTGAATACTTCTTAGGTAATACTTTCTGGGTCAGTGCTTTTTTTTCTATTCTTAATGAAAAAGAGGACAAATTATGCAGTATTTGTTGCTATATAAGTATGTGAAATCTGTACTCTAATTTTAGGACATTGATTTGCTGATTAAAATATATTTCAAAAAAATAAAATTCCTAATTTGCAACACTATTTTTACTTTAACAGCAAGAATATATAACCTTATTGGTTTAAACACAATTTTTTAAATTCTTTTCTTTTTTTTTTTTGCTTGCAGACACTGTAGTCATTTAAGATTAAATTCTCCAAAGGTCTTGACATTGGTGTGTTGTTGCTCCCTGTGAGCTCTGGGATGAGCTCATTGACTTCACTGTGGCGGAGCAGTAATGCTGTAGCTTTTCAGGGTCTCTCCAAGATCTGGAGTAAGAGTGACCTGGTGGATATCCAGGCTCCACCAAAAGTAATTCCTCAGGCAGGGCAGAAATCACTGCAGGTACCACCAAGAGCCAGAGAAATTCTCTTCAGCTCTTTTTGCTCTGCTGGGCTGCACAAATCTCCAAAAAGTCCACATGAGCCTGTTAGGGAAGCAATGGTAGGAAGGGCTGTGATAGTCCTTGGCATAAGGGGAATTTCACTGGTAGCTAATTTGTTCCCATGTTTTTGGAATGTAGCCACAGCTGTGTGCAGTCATCTTTTCAGCAAGTGGATATAAACAACCTGGAAACATATCTGTATTTTGTCAAAGAATTTTGAGCATTCTGAAAGGACTCATTAGGAACATTCCCATTTATAACCCCCCATCTACTGCACTCTGATTTAATTGTACTTGCAGATTTAATTGTACTTGCAAATAATTAAACAAATCCACAAAATGTTTGCATTACATTAATTTACTTCACTTGGCCCTGCAATACTAGAACCATAATTACTTACATATTTCCCTTTACCATTTTCTACCCTCTCTTTGTAAATTGTCAGTAAGCGTTCTAGAGACAGTTGGATTAAAAAAATAACGAGCATGTGTCTGATTAATATTTTAAGACCATGAGGATCAAATCTGAAAATGTGACTTTTTTTTCCCAGCAAGTTCAAATCAACTGATAAAGCTGTAAAATGTGTATTTTAATTGCTGAGCGATATGAGTTTTTATACTTCAAACTGCAGCCATCTGCAGAGGAACTGTGTGTAAGGAGAGGGCAAGTTTCAGCTGATGCTGGTGGGATGGCCGTGGTGCAAGTGGAAGGTGTTTTTGATACCTTGGTTATGCAATGAGAGGTCACCTGGGGCAGATGTCTATCTCCTCCTGTCACGGACACTGGCCTGGAGGCAGCCTCAGAGTGGTTTCTTCTCCAGCCAGGCTGGCCGTGGTGGTTCTGGGGTCCATCTTCTTCAACTGGCACAAACCCCTTCATGTCAGTAACAGGGACATTCCCCATGGTAAGAGAGCCTTCTCCCCTGAAGGTCTAGGCAGGAATGGTGGCAAATGGAAACTCCTTAACTCCTCCTGTGAGATTTTTGGATCAGGTTTGGTAACTCCATGGGTTGTGATCCCACCCTCTGCACACGTAAAAGGTGAACTCAGTGTTTGGTGTTGTGCTTTTTTGTGTTCTGCTTATGAAAACAGATTGAAGTCCCACTTTTTAGAGAAGTGTCTACCCCTGCATCCCTGCTGATGTTATTGGTGGTACTGAAGTCTCCTTCCACTTTCCTCCATTCCAGTTGTGCAGCCGCAGGGGCCCATAGGAGGCTTGGGAAGAACATGCCCATTCAGTGAGCAGCTCCTGAGAGCATCAACTTCATTGCTGTGGGACCAGGATGTCATTTGCAGTAACTGGGGGGTTCTTGATTCCCAGGGCCCCATTCCTCCCTGAAATACACCTTGAGTGGATGTCGTGTTCCACCCCAGACAGGAGTGCTTTTCAGTGCTGGGGAAACTAACTCTTATTCTTTCTGCTACATTGATATAATGGGGTGTCATTAATCTTTGTAAAGTCCTTGGAGATTGTCATATGCTAGATGGCGTCCAAGTGACAAATATTAAATTAATTGGGACTTAGTAGCATTCTGTAAAAAAAAAAAAAA
>VWZG01002274.1:1108197-1225697 GCA_013396735.1 Grallaria varia
AAAAAAGGGAAAACAGCCTGAGTTGCCTCCACAGTGGCTATTTATTGGTTTTGTGAGTGGCACTGAAGGATCTGTAGAGAGTAAGATCATGTCAGAGAACACGGTGATGATCTGAAAGGTAAAACTATCCTTTGCTGATAAACTTTTACTGCCGTCAGTTGAGGAACAGTTCATTCTCTGCACTAAATTCAAACCATAGTCCCTTAGGGAAAAGGCTAGTGCATTAAGGACAGTGCATCCATCAAATGTACCACCCAGTCCCCTCAAGCTTTTTCTTTTTGGAATGGCAAGATTTATGAGATTTCTGCCACTTAGCACCTTATAAGAAAAAAAACAGTGTTACAAAAAGGCACAAAGCTGCCAACTTTGGCACAAGCCCTACCACCTGTCCTGGCTTCTGGCACAGCCGTGACCCAAAGCATCCAAAAAGAGCACTCCTAACTTTCTCCTGCTTAGACCAATCCTGAAGTCTTTCCCCTGGAAAAATCAACACCAGACATCAGAGAGGATTTACCTGGGTAAGGAGACCAACATTTCCTCAGGAACTTTGAGGAATATTTGGGAGTATTCTGGTCATATTGCCAATGGAGGGCCAGCTGGAAAGGGCAGTGGTACCAGTAGATCTCTGCTCATCCTTGGGTAGTTAGGTTGCTCCAGACTTGAGATCTGTAGGGCTGATGGGCAGTTTCAGCTCCAGAGACCAAAGGAGCCTTCAAAATAAATTCAGATGCCACCCACAGCAACCCTTCTCATTGCAGTGTTACAGGACTTAAGGGAAAGCTACAGTCACTGAAAGTACAGAGCTGGATTTTTTTCCCCAAAAATATCTTTGGATGTTTCTCTTGACATTTTTTTGTGCATCTCTGAAATTTCATTTCATATGTCTTAAGGGAAATCTTTGATTGTCCAATCAGAATAGAAAAATAAAAGGATGCCTTGCATCTAACTGTATTAGTCAGCATAGTATCAGGCAATAACGCCTTCATTATAGCAATCTGAGTACTTCCTGAATAATTCAGAAGTGCCAAACAGAAGACTTGTTGCTTGGATCTGCTAATGAAAATATCAAGGGAATTAATTAACAGTCAATTATATCAATTTTAGATTTGGACATTGATTATGATGCTAAAAGCAAAATCTATTTTTTTAAATATACATAATTCCTTACTTCTGAGTGCTATAGCTCAGCTTAGTAATTCCAGTTAAAAGTGTAAAAGAAATAGAAATTCAGAATATTTTTCACAATTTCTTCCTTCTTTTCACTATGTTCAAGATAAAAGGCATGGTAGAGACATATATGTACGTCTTATAACTGTTGATGCAAATTTTGCTAGGATGTATTTCATAGTAATCTGTTTTGGGAAAAGGTTTGAATTCAGAGGAGAATAAAAATGCAATATGGATGTGTATATTTATATTTTCAACTTTATTTCTAAACTGGAAAAAGACTTATTTGGTATTATACGATATTTAAATGTATCTCTTTTTTAAAGGGGTTTTTAGACTTTTTTTTAGCACTCCACAGACAGAAAAGTTTATCTAGAAGTGTTTTGTTCAATTCCACCTGTGCTTTAAAAAAAAAAAAAAAGAACATTTTCTGGTCTTTGGTGCTAGAGGAAAGCATTTCATTGAGATCAGTTTTTGCATGATTTGGCATGAGTTGTCTAGACTGGTTTATGAAAAATGACAGCTAGTAGGAAAGTAATTAAAAATGTATTTTGCTGAAAGCAAAAATATTTTTGGAATCCATAACAACCATCTTTAATTTGCCAACAATTTCTGCAATTATTTTATATTAACTGGAGGATTTTGTATTCTAGAAAATATGTATATTGATAGCTGAGCATTGATAGCTTTCTGGTTTGATCTCACAAACTCTGCTCTTGTAACAAACTGGCAAGAGCTGAAAAAGTGATCAAATAATACATTCAAATCTCTGTGGCATCCTTTATGAATTATTATGATTGGCAGTGGATGGTGAAAGGACTCTCTTCTGTGAATGAGGTGTTTCAGTATTTTGGCTGGAGCTGAAGGAAGCTTTGCTTTACCTGGAGCTAATTCACTTTTTCTGGTTTGAATGCAGGGAAGCAGTGTTGCCATTAAACAAAAACCTAAAAACCCCAAACCAACAACGCGGAAGTCTGATAAATGGAAAAAAATACTAATCTGAAATCAAAGCCATGTATTATGATATAGGTTCTTCCTGAATGATGAAGGAGCTGAATTCTTACTGTCAGTGCTGTAGGGCCCTTGGTATACTGCTCAGGAAATTATTGGCAATGTCAGAATAATTAGTTAACCCCTCTGCATTTCATTGAATCACTGTCCTTGTACAACCCAGAGCAGCCAAAATCTTGATGCAGGTTAGTTCAGAGAATGGTGAGGTGTAAGCACGTCCAGGGTATGCCTTTGCACTGGGAGGTCAATGAGTTAGAAACCAGTACAGAAATGTCTGAGCATCACCCATTTCTGGGCCTTCTCCTTAGTATTGTTTTAAAATGAATGCTCACTATAATTGCATAGTAAGCCTTTGACTCAAGGGGCCACTATTTGCTTTTGCAGATGACAGTGGAGAACACGGGGCCTTGGGGCAGGCAACTGAAGGGAGGGTTCCCCTGGGCTCAGCCAAGCCCAGTCCCTTCCCAAGAATGGCATAACTAATTCATTCCCATGAATTTATTATTTTGGTGTTTATCATTCTCAGGTTACAGTTCTGATTCAGTGTTTTAGAGATGAGAATTCAAGTCTGAAAGACAGCAATGAATGTGTTATCCTTTGTTTTAATGCCAGAGATTAAATTAAAGTATTAATAACAATAAGCTGATGGCTGAAAACATGCTCGATAGTCCATTGATCAGTACCTGTCATTCATTGCTCTCTGGTATTCTTGGTGAGCACTCTATTTATCACACTGTCACACTCCTATCAAGAACCCATTCCATTCTGGATCCACACTAAGCAGTCCAGAACTGGTTCTTCTGTGAAGAGATTGAAGTATCATTTCACCATGATAGGTACCCCTAAAAACAACAACATAACTCTCTACATGGTATTTTCTAAGCTGTGTTTTGAACAATACTGAAAACTCCGTAAACTTCTATGTTGAGATATTGGGAATTACAGAGCGTGTCCAGCCCCTGGTGCAGCAGGTGCATTAATGTCCTCTCCTTCAGGCATATGAAACCATGGTTAGGATACCTGCAGTGAACTCCTACAAAGTGCTTTGAAATTCCTCAGTGCCAAATGTCTCACTGAGGGTTGGCCAAGTGCGTGACAGCTGTCCAGCAAGGGTTTCACTGGGCACGTGCTCTGCGGGGATGGTGCTCTCCACCACCCTCTCCTGTGTGGGGCCACGGGGAGCTGGCACTCCATTTATGTCAATGAGGAAAGTTCCTGGGCAGAGCTAATAGGAGAAAAAAGTGAAAAGTTTGAAATGGTGTGTCTGTGTCTGACATTTCATACTGAATATCACAGCTGTGCCTTTTCTTGCCCCTCCCTGGTTAACCAGCCACCTCCTCCTTGTCGTGTTGGGTCCAATCATGTCCGTGTCACAGACCTTCAGCCTCCTCTCCTCTGTGGTCCTGCCTGGTGGGTTTTTACTTCTGCCTGATCTCAGAGCAGAATTTTCTCCTCAATTGCTATGCATAGTCAGACATAGTTAATCCATGCTTATCTTATCCCTACATCTAAATATCCCAGAGATTTTAGGAACACCAGTAATCAGTTTTATAAGGGACGGCAGAAAACTCCCAAACTTTTTGCAAGGGTTTGGGTCTCACATAAACTAGTAAATGCAGCTCACAATTTATTCCTGTGAGGGACTCCCAAACTCTGATGTCAGTGGCATTGTGTCTGCACAGGGTTGGAAAGAAAATCCTGAAATCAGTGAAATGATTGCAGAATTTTGTATGTTTAAGGACACAGATTGTGTCCTTGATACTCAGGATCTTTCTTGTGGCGGTACCTAAATGTGTATAACAATTTATGTTGCCATTTAAATGTAAGAGGGACTTTCTGGGCAGCAGTGTTTTGCCTGTTAATTCTTGTGGAGCACACCTTGAACAGCATTTCAATATGAATAGGTAAGTAATGCGGATCACAGTCAAACAGGCAGTGTATGATGTGTGAAGAACCAACCAAAAAAGTCTTGGGTTTTACAGAAGCTGAAGTTTGTGAATGATTTTCCAGTGAAAAGCATACTGTACTAATCCAGTTTTGTGTGAAATGTTCTTAGGATAAGCTCCCATCAACTGACCCACCGGTTGGGTATGATACATACAGACAGCATATTAGTTATGGATTACAGACATCTTTGAACAAAGCATTTTGTTAAGTCCTGACAACTGCCAGACAACGGCAATTGTTCTCTATTGCCCTCTTTGGCTAATCCTGCCTCTGGATTAGGCAATGGCCCTCCTGGAGCACCAGTTGTGCAGTCCAGTGCCAACGTGCAGAGGACTGGGCAGGTGCCCCAGTGGTGGTGGGACAGCAGCTCTCATCAAGGGCAGCAGACATCAGCCCTGTGCACCCACACCTCCATGTCTGTGGACCACAGGCATTTATCACCCCTGGGCTTTCTATCTGTTGCTGGAGGCACCAAGCTCAGTCACTTGGGAGTGGTTGGGTTGGTGTTATTTTTCCCAGTGGGTACCAACCAGAGAGCCCCCCTGCCTTTTGCCCCCGTCGCTGGGTGGTCCTCTTTGGAAACCTGGCCATCACCTGGGAGGAGAGGCACAGGAGAGCAGCACCTGTCCCTTACTCCTCACCCACAGCAGGGAGGGGATGGGCTTAGAGGGACAGTGTGCCAAGGGCTCGGAGGCTTCTCCAGGGGCTGCTGGGGCTCTGGTCACTGGGCAAGAAACACATGTTGACAACTGGAGTTTCTCCACCGCCCCCAACCTTTGTGTTTCTTTATTTCCCTATTGCAGCTCCTCCCCGCCTCCCTCTCCTGCCTTATTGGAGTCATTAATGAGGGTGTAAGCCATCCCCTTACTAGACAGGTGCACATTTTGGGCTTGATGACCCTGATCCTCCTCATGCTCAGCCTATCTCCTTTCAATTGTTTCATCAGCGGCGTGACTGCCGGCTCACACCTGACAAGTGACAAATCTCAGGCTCCTGCTGACTAGATAATCAAAGTCTTGTCAGAGCTGTCAATACCCTGCAGATAGGAGAGGACAAAGAGAGGAAAGGTTTCTACAGAAACCACTGCCTTCAAAAAATACTGTCGATTCTTCTTACAGAAATCACCTGTTTGTTTCAAAACATTATTTATTACTGAAAATACGGTCTCTGCAGAACAAGCATGTAAGCGGAATAATGACAGCGGCTGTAAATGACACAGCCCTCCAAGTCTGCTGGTCCCAATGTTTTGCTGGGAATTGTTTTGAATCCCTGACTGAAGGGAAAATATTAATATTCAGCAGTCATTTAACCTTCCTGAAGAATTTAAGGGGATCATTTCAAGCACAACCGTAATTATCATTTTATAAAAACCACAATTTTTTTAAAGCAAAGAAGGCACAAGTATGTTCTAGTCTAATATTGCAGACCAAGGTTATTTATGATCTCTTCCAATTTTGGCACATTTTCAAATGCAGATTTGATTTAAAATGTTAATTAAAGCACAGGGCCAATTTTTCCCCTTATTTACAGAACTCTAAATCTGCAATCTACTGAAGTTGATGAATTTCATCTGGGTTTCACTAGCACAAGGAAGTGTCATATTTGACAGACAGTTATTTTGATATTCTACCATATTTACAGTCAAAGTATGTGTTAATGTTTTGAGACTTTGGGATGGACAGATGTTCTGAATGTGATGGATTCAAGAGGTGTATTTTTTAATCTTTGTATTGAAAAACAAAACCTTTGATTTGAAAGATAGCTATGTCTGGAGAATCAAATGACATTGCTTTTCGCAGCTGAAACACCTTTAAAATAATATTGGAGGTGAAGTTTCTGAAGACCACATGACTATTTAATGTATACCATTCACTGTAGCACCAGAAATAAAGTAGTGGGTCTGTTCTGCTGCTGAGAGAAAGACATATGGCATTTCTTGCCTCAGAAAAAGAAGTCTTTAAGCAGGGTATTCATCAGCACTTTTCATGCGCTCGCCTTCAGTGCCACTTCCAGATAACTCATGGTGTGAAAGAAGCGCCGCCGTTCAGTCACTCCCCGAGCCCCGTGTGCTGCACAGCCCCGTGCTCTGCTTTTATGCCTCTCTCTTTCATTGGGAATGGCTTTGTTAGACACGAGCCGTTATCCGCCTGGGCTGTGTTCAGCTGTCAGGCGCCGGCTGCCTTTGCTGCTCGTGTCGGCAGCCGGCAGGCAGCAGAAGGTGCCAGGAAGGGCTGGAAGTTCCAGCTCCTCAGGTTCCTGGTGTGGTGCCACCAGTGCCCGTGGGGCACAGCCTGTGGTGGGCAGGGACACCCCTGCAGCAGATGCCTGGTGGGCTCCTGCGCCGCCCCCTCCCAGTTCCTGCACTGGGGGGCGAGGAGGAAGGTGGGAGTGATGCTGGTACCATGCAGCACCCATCCATCCCTAGGCCACTGCCAGCCTGCTGGTGGTCCATACTGGGGCTCTTTCGAGGAGAGAGGGCCTGTGAGAGACCCTGAGGACACTGTGGTGTTTGCTGCTGCTCTGCTTGATGTGAAACCAGTACTTGTGTCTGAGCAGCAGTGCTGGAGGTAGGAGAGCACTGGGGGTGGCTGTCCACGGGCCAGCTCCCACTCTGCAGTGGAGAACAGCAGGACCCGTCCTGGAACCCCAGCCCGGGTGGTCAAGCCTGGAGTGAGGGAGGGGCTCAGGACCTGGCAGGACCTGGGGCACTGTCCCCAGCCTTGCCATGTCATTCTTGGCTCCTCTTGCCAGCGCAGCTGCCGGCAGGGCTCGGACGAAGTTTTCAGAGGGAAAGTTTTTTTCCATCAGAAAATGCCGATTCGTCAAAAGCAAAACATTTCACAAAAACATCTGGCTTACAATGAATCTTCCCAGAGAACCCAGCCTGCTAAGCAGATTTTCATTGTAAATCTGCCTGGTTCCCTGCCAGGTCACCTGCGTGGCTCCGTGGCTGCCTGCCAGCGCCGGGCTCGAAGGTGGCCACCCCAGAGCTCCTGCCCCTCATCCCAGGCATCACCTCGCTGGGCTTACATCTGCACTGGAAGATCCTGTCCCCAAGCACAAGGAGAATTCCCAGACAGACCCCCAGGCTTCCAGCAGGCACAGTCCTGGGCAGCTCTGATGGATTTCCGCTCTGTAAAAAGTTCAGGGAAGAGAGAAGGGGGAGGAAAAAGAGGAGGGGAAGAAAACGAACAACTAATATGGATCTGAATTTGAATGGAAACTGATTTCAAAATGCTCACTTTTTCTGCAGACCATAAATTCCCAAATTCCAGTGGAAATAAGCTAGTGAGGCTCAGAGGTAAGAAGTGGGATGGGAAAGCCAGCTTGATGCTTCCAGATGAAAGCCATTTAGGTATAGTGTATGTAAGTGATCCTATTTTTGTGACATATGTATATTTATCCACAAAGCAGGTATAAGTGATATCACTGGAATTAAGCATTTATTTGATTAGTGTTATTTAAAGTAAGTAAAAATTATCATATGTACCAGCTTGCAGCAAATACTTCTATATAATTCTAAACCTCAATAAATACCTTTTAAGTAACCTAATGTTTGTGTTTAGTTAGCATACAATGCATGTCCTGTTAATCCTGATTAAATAAATACATAATTAGGTGTATTTAAAGTACTTAATTTAAAATATTAGTGCTTATTTAGACAACAGTTTTTTTATTAAGGGTTAGTTTATTTGTTAGTCAAATGTCACATAAAGTGTAGAGTAGGTGGTAAAGAGTAATTGTGTGATTTACTTGAAAGAAAGCTGTAGACAAAGTAGGTGGCAGAGGGTAAACAAGGAATTGTTTGAATGAAGATCATGTGCATGTTTCTAATTTTATCTGTCTGCCTCGAGCAAAGAAACTGAAGGGAAGGGAGGAGAGTGAAGGCTGGAGCCCCTGCTGGGTTGGATGGCTCAGCTGTGTGGCGGGAATTTTTAATTCCCTTAAT
The DNA here is from genome assembly GCA_013396735.1 of Grallaria varia. Lineage (NCBI taxonomy): Eukaryota > Metazoa > Chordata > Aves > Passeriformes > Formicariidae > Grallaria > Grallaria varia. Next base: position 1,116,272 of record VWZG01002274.1, read on the forward strand.
TTTTCTGAAACAAAGCTTTCACTGTGAAACTGGTGGGAACGGTTTGTTAAAGCTGCTGTATCTGAAGATAAGGGGATGCATTCCCTGTTGGCGAGGTGTGGCCATTTCCACTGTGTTTGCCACTGTGCCCTGGCTGGAGGGGATGTGTTTGGCACCACTCAGGTTTGGGCTCTGTGACTGTGACAGGTTCCTCACACTACCTGCTCTTGGACAGGCAGTGCTGGGGGTGCTTACCAGATAGAAAAGCTTCAAAAGGACTTTTTCCAGAATGTTTGGGGCTTTGAGGCTGATCTTTGTTTCAGGCTTTGCAAATACTCTCATTTGTGTTCTGCTGGGGTTTGGGTTTGATCATAAGGTACAGTCACAGCTGCGTTAAAAGTTGTACCAGGATGGCTACTGAAATGTTGTATTAAATTGTCTGCAACTTTCCCCAATGAAGACAAATTTCTGTTTGATGTGCCCTGTCTTCGATGCCTCTGTTTATGGCAGAGTGGCAAGCAGCCCTTCCCTTCCTTTTCTGCCCTTCAGACTGTGGGGAAAGCCTCAGCTGGCTCTGGCAGAAGTAAAAGCCGATGAGGTCTCGTCTCCTGCGCGAGGTGGAAGCTGCAGCACAGCGAGTGGGGCTGCAGGCTGGTGCCCCAACCTCTGTGCTCTGCGGGATGCTCAGCGCGCCTCTCGCTTCCCGGTGGGATGGTGAAGTGATGGGTATGTCTCATGTCACTTGTTAATTAATGGATTCTCTGCATCATTCGAGAGCTAAACAGCCCATTTCCAAACCCAGAATTTTCAAACTGCATTTGCAACATGCTGAGACCTCTCTCTGGCAGCACGTGAGGCCCTGACGTCCGTGGGGTTTTGGGACTTCTGAAGCTTTTCCTATCTTTAATTTGTCCTGCGTGCAAAAGGCATGGGGTAATGACAGATGTGAAGATGATACGGCATTGATGCACAGAATTACTCTGAGGTAAAGTTAGTAATTTATTTTGTCTTTAGGAATTCTCTTTGTGGACTGCTTGGTGATTGTGGAACTCACACAAAATCAGAAATATACAGCTAAGTTTAGGTTTCCTTTTGGAAAATGCTATAACCTTGTTGGAATTTGATCTATAGCATGTACACTTACTGCTTGTAAATCTGTGAGTTAGCACGTCAAAAACCTTTTATCAGTTATTTCAAGGTTATAGCCAGAATTGAGCAGGTCTGCAATAACATTCTGGAGAGGTTTGTATTGAAATCTCTTTCCAAGAAGTATCTGGGCTATCTGCAGGCTGTGAGAAGAATGCCAGGCATTGCACTGTGCCAAGACATGATAATGGACACGCTCCCATGGAGGCAGCTGAGCCAGAGGCTTACCGTTTGTTCCTCTGAGGAGAGATAAGCAAGCTTAAAACTCTGTGTTTTGACACGCAGGAGATGTGTATTTTTGTGAAAACACCACGACAGTTACATATGCAATGTTGATGGCGTGTTAAGGCAGATGTGGTAGGGGTGAGGCTGTGCATCAGGGCTGTCCTCTGCTGAGGAGGTCACGGCCTTCTCTGGCCTGAGCAAAGTCTGTGTCCTCTAAATGGTACTGCTGATGTTGTCTCATGGGGCTGCTTCAGCTCCTCTGTGGTGGTACAGCCCCTAAACCAATAACTCACAATGAACTGGGTGACTGGTTGGTTGAGGTTCTCTTTTGTTAACCATGTTCAACGCTGGTTTTATTGAAGAGGTAAGCAATTATTGAATAAGTGTTTATTTCCTTTTCCCATGTCAAGAATTCTGCCCTGATGCAGAACCACTGGTGATGGTACAGCACATTCTGGGTCATTATGGTTTTTTCTGGACTCCTGGTGGTCTCTGAGCCACTTCTCCACTCTCTAGCACAGTCCAGATTTCTTTAACTCTATGTTTCTTTAGACTGTTTTTATAGGTTAGTGGGATTAATTTATCCTTGAGAAATGAGGGTGATTGAGAAATACTATGGCTTCAAGGTCTTGAAGGTTTTTTAATATTAAAAAACCCCTCAAACATATTATTTTTTATTGTTGCTGCTGTTATTATTAATAATATTAGTAGTATTATACTAAAAAGAATTAATGGAGTGAGGAAAGTCCAAAACAAGACTGTCTGGCAAGCAGAGAACTAGCTTCAGGTTCTCATCCTCCTGGATTGAGGGCCTCCTATGTCTTACGCTTGTTGGTATCACCAGGCTGTAACACCTCCTCCTCCCTCCCCTCTCAGAGACACAGTCCCTAACAACACTGACGTGTGCATGAGACGTTTCTCTGTTATTACACTGCATTTTTCAATGGAGAAATTTTACTGAAAAGTTCTCACATCAGCTTTTGCTTTATACTTTTTTTCTGTCATTCCTTGCCCTATCCCAAACTATTATTTAGGCAGGACTTTGGGTCATGACTCCTTGCAGAATTCATATTTAATATTTCCTTAATACGGAATCTCAATTATTTTTGATAATCTATGTAAAGATTATGTATAATACAATTAATTGATATAAGTGGTTTCAATTCTCCTTAATATGACGAATCTCTAGTGTGAAATATTCTTAGTTAATGATCAACATAAAATAGATAGAGTTCATTTTTAATGCAAGTACAAGATTTGAATTAATTTGTAGTTACAGCAGAGTTATTAAACTGTATAATATATATTCACACATACATTCCCCTTTTTTGTTTTTAAAGCTTTTCTCATTGAGCAGATATGATGATGTGGTTGGGAACTTCCTGTCTGAGAAATTGTTCTTTTCCTCTACAATACACTGATACTTTTTTGTGCTAATACTCTTGCAACTGACATGCATTTTGGTTTGCAGGGACTTGTGTTTCAAGGTATTCATAGTTTAAGCCCAGACAGCATCTAAGCCCTACACGAATGAGCACTCACTGCCCCCTTGGTGGGATGTGTGAGAGAATAAGAAGGGTAAAAGTAACAATAGATGTGTGTTGGGGTGAAAACAGTTTAGTAATTGAAAAAAAAAAATTATGATGACAATTGTAACAAATTGTAATTAAAAGGAAAATAAAAAAAAAAGAGAGAGGGAGAGAGAAATAAACCCCAAGAAAATCAAGTGGTGCAAATGAAAAGCAGTTGCTCATCACCCACCAGGGGATGGATGCCCAGCCTGTTCCTGAGCAGCGGACCCCAGCCCGCTTTGCTCCCAGTTTACACGGTGAGCGTGATGCCGTGTGGTTTGGGATGTCCTTTTGGCTATCCTTTTGGCCATTTGGGCTCTGTGTCCCCTCCCAGCTCCCTGTGTCCCCAGTCTCCTTGCTGGCAGGGTGACATGAGCTGCTCAGCAGCAACTCAGCATCAGTGTGCTACCGTCATTATTGTCATCCCAAATCCAAAACACAGTGCAGTAACAGCCACTGGGAAGGAAGTGAACTCTTCTCCTGCCAAAACCAGGATGGAGTTAATACAGTCAGGTGTGTGGGTATGAACCATTGGCCTGGTTTCCACCTGCCACAGAGGCAGCTTGTGTCCCCAAGACTCCAAGGTGCCCAGGGCAGCCCAGGGCTGCTGCAGGCTGTGCTGGTCCCCACAGGGCAGGAACCTCCAGCAGAGTGCAGCAGGCATGGGAGGTGTGCACGGACTGATCGACTTCGAGCAGAGCATTAATGCAAGCAAAGGAGAGCACACAAGAGTACTGGTAAGGGATTAGCATAAAACTATGTACATTATCATGGTCTCACTTTCTTAGATTTAACGTGAGTGATAGTCTTTAATATTGCTATTAAATTTACAGCACTGAGATAAGCGTCAGATTTTCTTACAATTGCATTAAAGATGGGGAAAAAATATTGGGAGAAGTGCCAAATGGAATCTGAACGTTGCTGAAAAGACACGTGGGATGGAAGAAGCAACTTGCAGGGAACATCTGTTTCTGCTGGACCTTGTCACTTTTCTGTCAGTTGTAACACTGAGTTAATCAGATTCCTTTAAAAACTGTTGTGTTTAAAATGCAGTACAGATCAAAAATAACTACCCAATGTGTTGGAGTCTGTACATGTTAAGGAATCACTTAAAAATGAGGACAGAACTTGGTGTAAATGTATCTCCTTTTCTCCCAGTGCAGTGTATTAGTTAGAGGGATTTAAAGTGTTTTAATCCTCACTGTTCTTCATATTCCCCCTGTTTCACAGGTCAGTGAGCTGCAACATTTGTGTTGTGTTTAAAAATACGTATTTTAATGTATTGGCTAGATGCCAAAATTTGTGCAAAGAATACATTTGAAAGACTTCTTTAGTTGTAACTGCCTTGTTTGGTTTATTTAACCCCAAAAAGCGTATCAAAATCAGAGTGTAATGCCAGCGTGTGTTACTGTAGGAGCCCTTTGTGTTGGGCGGGCTGTGCCAGGCCCAGAGCCAAAGCAGCCCAAGGGTCTGGGCCAGCCATCCCTGCTGTGAGTGTACCCTGTGGGTGCCCGGCTGCTTCCTGAAGGGACAAGTTACTCCAGGTTGTTCTGGGGGAGGAACAAGAACCTCTCTCTTCTCTTGAAAGAACCAATACGTATGCTCTACTAGTGGTTCCCTAAAGATTTTCTGAGAGAAGTGTTTTTTCTGTCATGGTATAATTTGATTCTTCAATTTCACTATTCTTTTTTCTTTTTGTTTGTTTGGTTGGTTGGTTTTTGGGCATTTTGTTTTTGGTTTTGTTTTTTGTTTGTTTGAGTTTTTTTGTTCCTGAGGGACAACAGATATTTCCTTGAACCATCTTCCACAGAACAGTTGTGAATATTTTTTGAAAACTTTTTGATAGCTGATGTTAGACCTGTGGTACCATAAGATCTTTTTTAATATGAAGGGAATTGTAGCAGTAAGTTAAGATTTAATTTTTTTTTTTTCCTAGGGCACAAATTTCTGTGTAGATGTAATCAAGAATTAAATAGTTTGCTGCATCACTCTTCATATTCTCTCTAAAAATTATTATCTCTGTTTATTATTGTAATGTTTAACGGTACAATAAAAATATGTCACTGTTGATTAAAAGCTTAAGTTAAAATAGTATCTTAAAAAACATTTTGGAAGGTACAGAGTCTTCATGCTGCAGTTGCAGTTATGCCAATTAATGCTGTGATGTTGTTAAATCTCACAAGCTGTGAGGCATCGTTATTTGAGTAAGGGACCTCTAAAGAGACCCATTGCACTTCCTGTACGGTGCTGGTAAATCAGTGGGCAATGTTCTCCTCTTTGAGTCAACGCAGAACAAACGTCCCAGTGTGGTGCTGGGAGAAGACAGTATTGCTGGAAACACCATGCTAAGATGCCTGTAAGCCATAAATTTGAGGTCATGATTATTTGTGGTTCACACACCTCATTGCATTATAGTTTTGCAAGACAGGGGTGTGAATCCTGGTGTGTTGGCCAAACTCCAGTCTGAGCAATTACGTTTTATGCCTGAAATTCCCCTGTAGGTCCAGCTCGATGTGTTTCACATCTTGGTCTGCACTGTTGCTGCCTAGTGTTAAGCAGCTGACATTTTTAACTCAATGAAAAGCTGCGTTTTAGATGTGAGCCTTGTCTGTGATCATAGTCGAGCACTTTTGAACAGACTCAGAGCAAAACCTGTTGTGCAAGAAAAAGCTGATATAGACATTATGGGAGAACTCCAGAAGTTTTGCATCAGTGGGCGATGCACAAGCTGTGTAGCTCTTTGTCCTTGCGCTCCTCCCTGGCGTCTCGTTTGGCTCTGTAACCTTTCTGGGGCATTCCCAGCCACCCGGGAGACATGGATGTGGTGGAGAGGCAAGCATGGACTGTGGGAATTTTGGTGGTGTTCTAGTGAGACACTCCAGTACTGCGGGAGGGAGCTGGCACTGTCAGGTCCCTCGCCATCGTGCTTGGCCATTTCCCATTGCTGTGTTGTGTGTGGGGTCCCACACTCCTTCCCGGGAGCCAGCCCGGTGCCAAGCCCCAGGCCCTGGGTCGGCTGCTGAGTCCTCAGGAGTGACCCTGGTGGCAGGGCCAGCCCTGCGTCCTTGTCACCAGCTGCTGGGAATCACCAATGCCCAACCACCATGGCCCGACCGCTGGCTCTGTGACGGTCACACCTCGAGTGTGCGGAGGTGCTTGGCCAGGCACAGACTTGTCATAAGGGGTGACACTGTTCCTGTGGAGCACCAACAGTGCCATACACGGTGTTGTAAAGAGAATTGTGCAGGACTGACCTCTGCTTTCGTTCTTTTTCTTTCAAACGAAGAGGCCAAGATCAAAAGTCTTACCCAATTAGTCAGGCTTTAATCAAATGAAGCACTTGAGCACATGCCTTGCGTTAAGCACGTAAGGATTATTGCTGATTTCAAGGAGATAAACACATGCTAAAACAGGGACTTGTATCTGATGTGTGGCAACCTCATAGACCCATATCTGCTGTCATACAGAATGCTTCCACCTTTCATTGCTTTAGAGTCAGGTGAACATGCTGTCTAATTAAAAATTAGCAGATGAAGGTATTAAAACACAAAAGACTTGTTGCTTTGAGATCAGTTTTCAGTAAAACACAGGTGGAATTTAAAACAATAGGAAGGCTCTGTGTGACCTCAGTGGGCTTTGCAATAGGCACCGTATGGTGACATCTAACCACCCCCTTATCTGCTCAGGCTTCTGCGATGAGCCAGAGGTTGGGTTTCCACTCCTTCCATTTCAAACTGGGAGGCACAAGCAAGGCCCATGTGCATAGAGGCCCACAGAGGGCTGACACTGTGCACACAAAGAGAGGAGCTACATCCGCAGCAATGATTAGTTTACAAATTAAATGTTTTTTGAGATCTTTCACTTGGCTAGAAGTTGGCATATATCAAAATATACAGTGTTTGCATAATATTTATATAGTATTCTGTGATCAAAGGTTATTGCTACATGCAAGACAGGTTCAGCAAACTATTTACAGGTGAACCCTTGTTTTCACTTCTAAGTATACGCTTTATTTTCATGGTTGTTTCTGTGTTAATGACACAAGCAGACACTCAGTACCAGCTCTTAAAAACAAAAATAGTGGGTCTGGGAGAAGTCACAGGGTTAAAATCCTAACTTAGAGTCTTGGTCTACCTTTAATTGAAGTGGGTGTCCTCAGCAAGTGGCTTCTCCCATTAGAAATTATTTTCTGCCAGAAATCTATATTCTGTCATACCCAATTATGCACCCTACTAATCAACAGAGAACTTGGTAGCACCCCAACATGGAGAAGTCTGCATCTGTTCTAAATCCTGCCCTTCTAAGCAGGATTATTGCCAAGCACTGTGAAGATTGCTTAGCTGGGTACAAAAGATGCTGTACCCTAGCCAAAAGAGGGAAGTAACTCTGATTTTATTTGAATGAGCTTATTTTATTGGATAGAAGGAAGTAATTGAATTATGTAAAATAAAATAAGATTCTGTGTTTTTAAGAGAAACATCAGCAAATACTATCTTATAAAAATCCCTTGAAACAACAGAAGAATGTGAGGGTCCTCAGCAGTTCAAATATCTCAGATGCTTTTGTACTTCTTTGAAAGAAACTACTACGAGGTGTATTTTTGACTGTGGTTGTAGCCTCCTATCAGCTCATTTATCAAATCTGTCAGGTGTTAAAATGTTTAAGCATATGCTTACTGTTAAGCACTCGAGCATTATAACCGGTCTCATTGAGGCTGCCTAGAGTGTTCTGTGGGACAGACGTGGCTGCTGCCAGGTCCCCATCACAGCAGCACAGCCACGTGCACTGTGGCTGCCTTGCCTTGTAACGTCCTCAACATCTCCGTGTCAACGGCCACCAGAGTCCCTGCGAGGGACCAGCTCTATCTTTTGAGCAGAGAGAGCACTGAGGAATTCCACAAGACGCCAAACAGGGTGAATCTGGGTGAAGACAGATTAAATAGATCAGCACCATTCTGGCTCCGAAAAGAGGTGGCCATGGGAAGATGTGACAGAGAAGTGCAAAAGAGAGGAGAGGTGGGAAGGGTTGCTCAGGAGCTAGGAGGTATTGCGGGAACCTGTGAGGCAGCACGTTTAAAATTTAACTTCCCTGTAGAAAAAAAACCCCATCACAGAATCTCAGCACACAGAACATTGTGGAGGCCAGAGGTGTAAGTAATTTGAACAGGAATTCAATAATATGAAGTAAGTATAGTCCACTGAGTGCAACCAGCTATGACTGCCACAAACCATGGCTGGTCTGCAGGTGTTCTTCATGTGCAATGTATCCTTAGCCATGCCCTCTTCTGCTTTTTAAGTTATAATCTGCCATTTTTTAATAACTGCAATGTAAGTTTTGGGGTTTTTTAATGGGTTTTTGTTTGTTTAATTTTTCTTTCTCTTGAGAGCTGCATGATCTTCAAGGTTCCTTCCAACCCAGGCCATTCTATGGTTCAATGATTCTATGTTTCAAATTCCAAATTGTAGGATGGGATTAATATAGCAAAGTATGACTCAATCATCTATTCCTTCTTTCCCACGTGTCACAGGAGAGTCGGAGAGGCTGTTACAGAAAGGGGAAGATGGAAACAACTTCTAGCATTTCAGGTGAGCTGTTACTGTGCAGGTCAAACTATGGCACTTTGGGTGCAGGTGACAAACGTCTCTCCACGTTGCACTGCTCCTTGGAGATTTGCTTTGTTTACAGCAGGAGGGGAAGCCCTTGAGTACTTTTGAAAATTAGATGTTTTTTCCCCAAACAAGGATTCTGTAAATGTTGCATCTACCTAATATACTGTTCCTGTCCCTGAAGATGTCACGTCGGTGTTTTAGCACTCCCCTGTTCAAATGCCTTGTGTGTGGAAGGTGGATAATGTGCCTCAGCACAGTTTTGGTTAAGTGCTGAGACTAGTTATAATTCCACTGTGGTTTTACATTGCTATTACCAAGTAAGTGGCTCTCTAGGCTGGAATGCTCGTGCAGGCACAGGGGAATGGCTCCCAGCGTTCAGCAGGGGGATGCTCCGCGTGCAGCTGGGCAGCAGACCTCACCTGTGCTAAGCTATTCCTGGGCTCTGCTCTACTTTTCCCTTTACCATCTTGAAAGGATTAAATCCAATGGAAATATTTCACATCTGAGGTGCACTTTCTTATTACCAGAATAATTTGCAGCAAAAAAAAAAAAAGAGAAAAAAAAAAAAATCTCATTCCTGAGGAATAAAAAGATCCAAGTTAGAAAAAGTATAACTATGCCTCTGCTCACAACAAAGTCCCTTCAATCTGCATTTAAATAAAGGTATTGACTATGTAAAACACAAGGCTGCCCAAGGCAGAACATAAATAGTGTTTGCCAGGCGCAGTGTTTGATGTGGGTTTCCACAGAAGGTATTGAAGGCACACATCGGTAAATCCTCAACCTGCCAACTCTTTCCTGTGCAGTGTCACTCCAGTCTAGTTAGAGTGTATTTAGAAAGTAGCTAAACACACTTTTGTGGAAATCATTAAATAACACAGCAATTCATACATTTGCTGCAGACAGCCTCTAATGCACGTTATTAACTGAAAATAAAATCTCAGCATTTATCTTATATGTTATTTTATCTTTAAAAAAATCAGATGCCCAGTATGACTGAGAATATAATACCCTAAAGTTTAAGACTGGTTTGTAAACACAGTCCCCAGTGTCTACTATTGATCTTTTGCTATTTTAATGCATTTTTACTGACCGACATGTCCTGTGGTAAAGAATATTGCCTAAATTAGTTATCTGATTGGTTCTTTTGATTAATGATGGGACTGTGCTTCATTACACATGACAACATGATCAGAATAATCACTGCAGCCATAGAAGTTGGGACTGGCATTTTTTATTCCTTCATTTTTAAAGTTCATTTATAAAATTATTTAATGTATATGTCCTAAGTTGTAATTTATTTACATGACACTTTTTTCGATGGGAACTGTTGTACTGTGTCACAAATGGCTAAGAAAACAAGGTAAACTAGATGTACAAATCAATGTCTTCTGGCTCAAGGGGAAAAAAACATAATCAAGATTCAAGAGCTGACCTTGTCCAAAGTCCAACTTGTCACACAACAAACAGTGAGGTGCCCAACAAATCACTGGGATCAGCAGGATGTATTCAAAGGAATGTTTAAATGATGTTTTTCCTTGCTGAAGTTCTTCCCACAACTTCAGGGATCGTGTGTGTTGGGGTGAAATCAGCCGAGGACTCGGGGGCCACTGGGTGCCCAGGGTAGAGCACAGAAGTGCCTCTCCAGGACCCACTGCTGGGATGCCACCAGAGGCTTCACTGCCCTCCTGACACCCTTCTTGGATGGGGCCATTCCAGAGCCACCGACCTGCAAAGCCACACAGGGCTGCAAAGGGGCCCCCAGAGGGAAAGGGTTTCTTCATTAAACCCCAGAGCCAACCCGAGCAAATCCAGACAACTCGCAGTTGAATACACTTAAATTCTGCAAGACTAAACCACACTCTGTGTAGAGGACCAAGACCAGATGTGCTGCTCGGCGTCCTCTTATCCCTGTGCTATCTGCCATGGTTTATAGCACCTTTACATGCTTTGAGGTTCTTGATTGCTTTTTAGTAGGTCATTCTGGGATTGATCTGTTTGAATTTATAAGGACATGCATGCCACCTTATGTCATGTTGATGAATGATTCAAAATTTTAAATGGCAATTCAACATTTAATGTTTTGAAAAATGTTTAAATGGTGTCATGCACAGAATAAATGGCAGCTTTCATTTTCTTTCTTCAAAATTCCCTGCCAGCCTGTTTACACGATGTTGACAGACATTTTAGCGTTTGCCAGAGAAATAATGTGAAGGGTTGGATACTTGCCATAAAATGGTTTCCTCTCTATGGCAAGTGTGGAAACAAATGTGTGCATGCACAGTACGTACACACACATATATTTTAAACATATTTCCAAACAAAAAAATGTTTGTTTGCTGTTACAACTACAGAAATGTATCTCAAAGCAGGACTGACTCCAGAAGGGGTAGAAACAGAGCTCACAGGGGTCTGAGTAGGACTGACCACTGACTTCGTCCAGCTCACTGTGTACGATGCGACTCATTCTTTGCAAAGCTCAGGAATGGTCTTGCTGATCAGCAGCTCAACAACTTTAATTTCAGCCCCAAATTTTGCCAAATTCTGATGTGACAGCTAAAGAGTGCGTTAGTAAATGGAATATCTCACATGCCAATATACTCCTGCTCTTATTGTTCCATCTTTTTATTATGCTTTGTATCACTTTAAGACTTTATTGTACTGGCTCCGTATAACACATTTTCTGCATATAAAAGTAAATGTCTATACAGATTTAGGGCCCAATCCTTTATGTACATATGCACTTTAAATGGACCTCAGCATTAGTGCAATAGATTTTCCTTCTGCGATTGCAGAAGGAAGGCTGATCTTTGTTGTGTAGTAAATCTGAAAGTTTAATATGCCAATAATTCCATTTCCATGGAATAACTATGGATTTAGGATGTTGCACTGAGTTAATTTTAGCTTGTGTTTATACATTCATTTTGTGACTAACAACATTTGATAATTATGGTGGCATACCAAGCTTTTGTTTCCTGGGAAGAGATTGCAATTGTATGAAGTATGTTTAATCATGGTTAAACACCCTTTGGCTTCTCTTGTTGGTTCCAGCTGCATCACGGCTGTTTGGTGTTACCTTCGCATATATGTGACTGAAGCATTAATATTTCTTTTATGAAAGCAATTCTGAATGGTGGGTGTATTGATACACTGAGTTTATCATTCTTATATTCCAGGATTGTTTTCTTACCAGCATATTAGAAATAGTGACTAGTCAGTGAAATGACAGCACTTCAAGGCTTTCCGGACCAGGACCTGTCTTAAAAGCAGTTGCAAACTACTGCATGGGTCAGTGAGTTTTACTATTAGAGGTATATGAAATATTAAAGGACATTGAAGGTTTCAAACTGTACTTAAAAAGTAAATTTTTAATTAGTAGATGTAATAGCAGAGAATTTTTTTTTTCTCCCCTGGAATTGATGAATATGTAGAGCATGCATCTTTACTTCCAAATGAGGAATTGATGCATTTTTCTATTCAAAAGTTGTTTTCTATCAATACAAGCAGATAATTGGTTACGCTAGTCAAATCTCTGTGTGTGTATCTATGTGTTACTTAAAAGGTTACCAATAGATACAGTAGTTTTTGGAGCTTGTTGTATGGCAATGCAAACTTTTTTGCTTTATAGGATTAGAGCATGTAAAATTGATGTTGAATATGCAAGGTATATGTTAATCTGATTAAATGAATAGAGAATTGCCCAATGCAATCAATTGAAATATTCAACAACTTTGTGTTGAACTTGAAGGAAATGATCACCTTGAGGTTGCCAAACCCATTTTACAAATTTGAATTCGCAATAATATTTGTCTATTTAGCATTAAAACCCATGCATATATATACATGTATATATACACACACACACATATATATGGTGTTTTTGAAAAGATTTAAGATTAGTCCATCAAAGAGCAGCTTGTTAGAACTGGAAATGCAACAGTCTTTACTATCTAGAAATGCTAAATGTTGGATGAAGGATTTTAGAGTGTTTTTACTCATATTGCACGGGTGTTTTTACAAAAAAGAAATCCAAAGGCATCGATATTATTTTATCCCTTTATTATTTGTTTATTTTTCCCCAAAATAAAATGACTTGATTTAAGTGCGTGATGCCATTTACTTGTATTTTAAAGCCTCGCATAAGATTATACAGCAGATTGAAATGCATACTTATGTCTGTTTCTTTCATTGGACAGCTATGCTAAGGCAAATAAAATCAAACACATGCATTCCCTTTCAGTGGTTTACAAACTGTAAGTGATGGGAAGAAAAACCCGCAGCCATTCCACTGAATTCTATTATTGACAACAGCAGAAGTAAAAAAATTAGAAAACAAATCCCTTTTTAAATAAAATGAAGTAAAAGACCTACATTGCTTGGAGGAAATGCTAATTGAAAATACCTTGCTAATGCTAGCTAGTCACAGGAAGGAAACATTAAGTTATTATTTTTAATAATGTTTACAAGTATATCCAGCCATTTCCAGCCAGTGAAAAATGTTAGCCTTGGTAAAATGTGGCAGTGCTACTTTTCACTGGTGATGCTGCTCATCTTCTCTCTGATAGCAATCATTAATTTTATTTTTTAACCCAGTCTTCAAATGAAGACAGATGAGCAGGAGAGTTTTAAATGCGAGCTGCTTATGTTCAGAAAAATGGCTGCGAGATTACAGATCGCTGTGCCTGAGCTGAGTCCAGTGCCTGTTTGCAAGGGGGGAGAGGAAAAACAAACAAGCATTAGGTGAGCAACAAACAGGCAGGGCTGCGAGGGGCTGCTGCAGGCAGAGAACCAGGGGGGGTGTGTCTGTGTGTGTGTGTGCGCGCACATGTGTGTGTGCGTGTGTGTGTATGTATGTGTGTCTGTGTGCGCGCGCGTGTGTATGTATGTGTGTCTGTGTGCGTGCGTGTGTGTCTGTGTGCGTGTGTCTGTGCATGTGTCTGTGCGTGTGTCTGCGCATGTGTCTGTGCGTGTGTGTGCGTCTGTGTGTCTGCGTGTGTGTGCGCACGTGTGTCTGTGTGTGCGTGCACGCATGTGTCTGTGCGTGTGTGTTTGTGTGTGTGTGCGCGCGCACGTGTGTGTGTGTGTCTCGTGTGTGCACAGGGGTTCTGGCCCCTGCCTGTGCTTTGGGATGTGGGGGGAGCAAAAGGAGGGGGGAGGTAAAAGAGTCCTGCACAATGGTACAGCAATCAGATTCATTTCCTAATTGCTATGGAGACCCACAGATACTATTATTGTTAATTGCTCTTGATAATTTTAATGTTACGTTTTAACATTTATTTCTCGTTAGCACTAGCAGCATTGTTAGAGACCAGAATGTGCAATGCATCTCATCACTGGTAACATCATCCTGCAGCCTTTTATTTGTCCTTTCAACGTCATCAAGAGTTGTCTTTTCAGTCGTGTGTCAATGAGCACAGTGTAGTTTCCACATCTTTTAAGCTGTGATTTTTAGTATCTGGCAGCTTTTACTTGCTTGTTTCTTTCCACAGGCACACGGACTTGTCCTCACGCTCCCAATGCTCACCAGGCTGAAGTTTTCAAACCTGGTCCTGCCCATACTGGCCTCATGACCGATTATTTGCAGACACCCTTCCCTGTGTACGATTTCTTATTCCTGGAAAGGAAAGGTAGAGTTGGGCAGTGCATTAATAATGAGAGGTAGCTAAAGGCTCCCAATTAGAGTAGAGAGAGCTAATTGCTGGCTGAGCTGCAGAGCTGGTCCCACATCATCAGTGCTTCGCCTTGGACAGATCTCCCAAACCTCCTCCATTCTGGCTCCTCGTGGTTGGACAAACTCCACCAGGCAGGAGCTGGGTGTCCCTTTGTGCTCCGGTGCTGCTCATGACACAAGTCCTCTGTCTCATTGAAGGGGGATTTTTTTAAAATAAAACTCCAGAAGAAGTTCCATCAAGTCTGAACTTTCCCAAGAAAGGATGGAAGGGCAGATCTCAGACTTTAACTCAACTCAGGGGCAGGAGTCTGGTGCCTGCACTCAGGGAAGGCAGCCCCTGTTGCTCCTCTAACATGCAATTTTTGATCAGCTCTTGTAAGGAGCTTTGCTGGCTCAGAGTTTGAGTAAAGACAGCATTGAACAGGCCTCCCCTACACTTCAGGGTTTTCTGCCAGCCCAACTGCTCCTGGGGAGTGACCTTGTCTCTAGGAATTAGGCCTTTCATTACAGTCCCTTGTAAAGAGTTGAGAGAGGATTAATTGGTTTGCTCACTGCAGTTTCTGGAAGTATCTCACATTTTTCAGTGGAAGATGACTCTGGAAGTACTTTCCTATGGTGAAACAAATCCCTGCCAAAATAAAATGATGAATCCTGAATATTACTGGCAGCACTTCATGCCAATTTTTGCACAGTTCGTTTCTCTCCGCACCTCCTTCGCACCCCTTCGGGGGGTTTAATGCCCAGCTGTCAGTGCTTTCCCCCACAGCTGACCAGCAGCATGGGGAGCACAGGTCCAACTGTCCTGAGCCCCACCAGGTCTCACATGGAGGCAGGAACTGGCCTCAGCAGAAACCCATCACACCATCAAGGCAGAGGTGAGCTGGGCATTTGAGATCCTGAGAAAAATGCATACAGGGAATGTACAGCAAAGGTGAAATGTTATTTAAGCCTTTTTTTTTTTTCCTCCACAGTCACAGCACCTGTAACTGGTATATCACTAAAAGAAATCATCAAGGAAAAAAGATTTTTTTCAAGGTTTACCAGAACAGCCTCATCCTTGTGGTAGGATAATGACCCCATCCACACCTGGCAGAGGGTGAGCAGACACCCTGCTGACCAACATGAGATTTGGTTGTCCTGGTACTCAAGGTGGTGTCCTTGGCAGTGATGAGGAAAGGGCTCAGCTGGTCAAAGAGGTTACTGCCCTTCCTGGGGCCAACAGCAGCCAGAGGAACTGTTTTTGTGCCTGCCCTTGGAAGGCTGCAACACCTGAGAGATGCCTGGCAGCTCTCAGCATCTTCATGCGTTAGCTAGAGGAGGGAACTTAATAACCCATGGATATTTAACTCCTATTCTCTTTCCACACTTGGCTTAAAGGGGTTTCTTTAGTCCAAAACCAGCCCTTGGAAGGTGGAACCATCTCCTGGATGATGGCAGGTCCTGGGTGGCAGCGGCAGGTCCCCTGTGTTCTCAGAAGGTGAGTGCAGAGAGAAAGCTGGAGAGTGGTGGGAGGTGTGCTGGGAGCTAACAAAGGCCTTCAAAGTAAGAGTGATGTTAGAGGGTGTCAGGAGGCAGAAGGTGCCAGCTGCCTGACAAAAGAAATATCATTACTCACTATTAAAGAACACTCCAGATGCTTGATATAGTCATGGGTGTTCTCCTGAAAATTTTCTAGCAAACCTCCTAGCCTGCCTGCAATGTTGTTTTCTGGTGTCTGGGCCAAAATCTGTGAGCTTTTGTTCCAGCAAATAGAGCACAAATCTCATAAGTAAGAACCAGCCTTACCATCCAATGCTGCAGAGGGGTGGTTGCCTCTTCAAAAATACTGAAATCCTCCTCATGCTCTCTTATCTCAGGACGTTGTTACTGTCGGGAACAGACTGTGCAGATACTCCAGCAGCAGCCCAGGGTGGGGTGACCATTTGCTCTAGGCACCCTCCAGTGTTTCTTCATCATCGATCTCTCTCCATCTCCACTCTCTTCCTTGCCTTCATAACGAGCTAATGGACAGCTGTTACTCATGCCTACAGATGTGTCTGTGTCCACAAAAATGAAAAAGTTCCTCTGTTAACTTTCATTGGCAGAAATGTTGCAGTGGATTGTACTCAGACTGCAGGACTCTCCCCAGATTTTACAAGCACAGGGGTGATTGAAACAGAATACCGAAAAAAAAATGGTGTAAAAAGAGTACTGCTGAAATTAAACAGGTTGAAAGTTGTCTGGCAGCTCCAAATACAGCAGAGAAGTATAGCCCTAGAGTGCAGCAAATTTAATCTTTGAACAGGTTTATTGTTTTATCAGGTTTTTGTTTAAGAAGGGTTTCATTATATATAACATTGAGATAAATTTTTACATAGCAGATTTATTCAACAGGTTTATCCTTTTAACAGCCCTCATTGTATTTCAGCAGTTGGTGCATGGGGTCTTATACATCAAGCAAGTTTATTATTTTACCAAGTATGAATTTTAAGAAGTTTTCCTAATAATAGAAGATGTGTGGAGATTTATAGGCGGTACATTGTTCTATTCAGTGTTTGAGCTGTTTTACCTAATGTAAGCTACGTCGTAACTACATGACAATGCTGCTCGAAAGGGTGGTAATTGTGCTGTAACTCATACTATCTTCCCACCACCGTAATAGATCTCACTTTGCTGTCCCAGTGCTTTAAAAACCCTTAAAAGTCCAAGTACAACTACCCTGACTAAATTGTCTCTGTAAATTAGAAGAACAAAGTGAGGTAAAAAGCAGTATTGACATTAGTGAGTAAAAGGATTGGGCTGAGTTGTTTGGATAAAAATTCAGTACTTCTGGACTAGAGGAATCACAAAATCTCCAAGATGGGAGGGAGAACTTGCTTTGGCATTTGCCATAAGGAACTAGCAGTGTTCGGTGTTGTCATAAATTTTTGATGCAAGGTTTTTCTTCCAAAAAATATCCATTATTGATTATTGAATCCCCAAATCAGTTTTGGAACTTACATCTTCCAGAGGAAATGGCATGAAAATTCAGGCAGCTGTCCCTGATTTCCGGCTCTTGCTAAGGAAAGTAATGAAACAATATTTGGGGTTTATGGCTTTTTTTTAGGATTGTTTTAATCTTTCTGCTTCTGCTTGGAAGGAGAAATGTAATATTAAAAAAAAACCCAAAGCAAACCTTTGAGATGTAAGATCAGTTCCTATAAATGTTATTATTATTTGTACTTTTACAGCATGCAATTCAAATCAAGCTGGATCTCACTGATTTGTTCTAATGACAAAAGAAAGGCCTATCACAAATTTCTTCATGTTGTGAGGTAGCAATTAATTTGTAGAGCTGGTTCAGTGTTTGCTGATGAAATGTTTTTCATCAGAAAATGCTGATTCATCAAAACTAGGCTAGATAGATGAAAGTTAATTTAAATTTATTTTTCTCAATAATATCGGAGAAAATCTTCTGAATTTTTGTTGAATGACAGCCTGTATGTCTGTAGTTTAGGATAAAAGGAATTTTTTTAGAAACCTAAACTAATTAAAACAGAAATTAAGTGATTCAAAATGAGTTAGTGATCTGATTTATACTGGGTTATTTTTCTTTTTATTTCATGCTTTAGTTCATTAATACATTTGAAAGTTCCCTTTTCCATCATGGCTTAGGACAGGACATCTCCTGTACCTAACATTTTTACAGATGGCAGGAGTTTTCCTCCTAGCGCTGCTGAGACAAAGGTATAAAAACCAAGAGTATTCCACAGCAAAATACACAGCAGTCTTATATTATAATGTGTATAATCTGTAAATTTAATCTTTCCCTGTAACAGGCCCCATTTTCCTGCCATCTTTGCTCACATGAGTAGACTTCATGCAAGGAATGATAAAAGGCATCCGTGCTTAGGGATGCACCCAGTGAGCCCTGCACAGCCAAAGCCTGCAGGGGTGGGTTCACTGCACAAAATATTGTCTTGCTGCTCTTACAGTAAAACTTCTCTGAACAGTGGGATGCTGCCATCTTGAATGTGAAAATTGCTGCATTTATTTATTTGGGAAGGGAACATTAGCCATGTCCTAGTGTACAGCTGATATTTGTACTTATAAAACCCGTATAGTGAACATATGATTTAATATAACGTGGTAGCTCTAATAAAAAAGGTGTACTTCTATGCATTAATCACATAGCTCTTTTCAGTGGTTCCAGTACAAAGTTCTTACTTTTAGAGAATAATTTGATTGACAGCTACTTGGTATTCTGTGATGACTTTGACATATAGTATATGTGGTTGACAGGTGCGTTGGGTGTACTCTATAGATACAGATAGACTTAAAAAATATATTTTGCAAAGGTAATTGTATGGTTTAGATAAAATCTGCAGTTCCTCCCAACATAACTGTTATAACTGGCAGCTCTCAACTGATGAATATTCTCGTTTAAGACCACTAAAAAAAAAAAATAGAGACTGACACTTTAGAAGAACAGAAAAGTTCAGGGAGAGTTTTGTCACTGCCTTTAGTGTGGCCAGGAGCTAAGGTGGATCTCCCACTTCGAAGGGACTGGGGTAGACGGAGAACTGACACTTGGCCTTGCTCCTGCTCCCCAAACATGGCTGGGTCATGCCCTGCACTTTCCTCCTTCCCCTCCTGACTCTGGGACAAACTCTAGTTTGTCTTTTGCCCAGTGGGACAAAACCACCTTTTGTTTATGTTGACTTAATTCCACTGGCATCAGTGGGGTTATTTTTGGCTTCAAAAGCAGAAGTTGGCACAATAATGAGGTCACATTTCTGTAGCATCTTTAGTCTGGGGGTGGGAAGGGGATGTTAAAGGAAGATATTGAGTATTTCTCTGGACTTTTAAAAAGGTGAGGCTCTCAGAGACGAGAGTTTGATATTTGTTGTGAACATTGTTTCCACACATCAAGAAGGGCCTTGGGAAGTTCATGCTACATTGTAGGGTTTTTTTTCTTCCTGAATCTCGTTTCTCATTTGACAGGCAGGTTAGAGGATGGCTGTCCTTCAGTTTATGAGACTGCTGAGAATCCAGCTCTGCTTGGTTCCAGCGTGGTGGTGATGGTGCCTTTCTGCTTGAATTGCTGCCTCTTGCTAATCCGTGTTCTTCATCTTCCTGAACCGTAACAACTTTTGGTGCCGTCCTTGAAAGTCCTGGTGGGTCTAATTCTTGTGTGGGCCTGGCCTGGTGGCTTCAGCATGTGAGGTGCCGTGGTGGTACTGTGCAGTGTTACAGCAGCATTGTCACAGTCCTGGCACTGTCACTTCCCCGTGGCTGCATAACCTTCCTTCTCCCACACATCTAAATTGCTCTATGGAGATGATCCATTAAGAATCACAATAAAGCTTGGAAGTTTGAATAACCTTTGAAATTATTGACAAATCGGCCCCAATGGGCTGCGTAGGAGCCTAATGTAGAACAAGGGATCGATGCCAAAGCTGCAGAGACAGGATCCAGGCTGCAGGAGCAAGGGGATATGTCATATGATTTTTGCATGCTGCCACTGGAGCATAAATATAGCAGGAAAGATGCCCTGTTTGAGGGGACCCCGCTTTTCTCCTTATGTTCTTTTGGCAGATTGACTTCACCAGGTGCTCTCTCACAGCAGGGCGTGGACTCAGCATGAAGTTTGGTAGAAGTGACAAGCTGAAGCCACCAAGGACTATAATCCAGTGAGGACTTGCTTGAAGCTTGTGTTGTTTGAACCTGTAAAGTCCAGGTGCCCCTTCTCATCTCTGCAGCTTCACCCACCCTGTAGAGGATTCAGTCCAATTCTGTGTGCGATCCCTGCTGCCACCACACAGAAACATCTATAGCCTAAAATATCCACAGTCTAAAACATCCATTCAGCCACAAACTAACCCCACACTATTTCCATTTTGCAACTGAGGAAGAAACAGTTTCTTCAGACTCTCAAGAGAAATCCGTTTTAAAACCAAGCCATCAGTGTTTGAGTCAAGGTAATATGTTACTTTTCTTCCTTCCACTCTAGTTTTGAGAACGGAGGCCCTTGAGTTTAACCCTTTCCACAGGAGCCCTGGCCATTGCCAAAGGTAGGCACAAGGACCACGCTTACTTTTTTCACTCTCTGATATTTTTGGGCGATCCAGGAGGTTTGAAACCAATGTACACACATTTAAAAGCTGGGTAACAAAGTTAATTCATTAATGACTGTTAGTCCTCATTCTACAGGAAAAGGGCTATTTAGCAGAGTTTGTTAATAACGTTTGGTGGACTAATGCTCCTTTAGCACCACTATTTTCTTTTACCAGATAAATGTGTCCCACCCAGGACTGTTTGGCACAACAGTGACTTCTAAAGGCTCGTTAGATTAATGGTATCTCCAGAGATATCTGGCTTTAATTTTTATTTAAAGGTAGATGTGTGACTCTGTATCAGGTATTACTCCCTTCATGCTGAGCACATCTTTAGAAAGAAAGGTCAGCTCTTGGAAAGATCTGAAAGCCTGCTCCTTTTCCCTTGTGCTGTATAAAGGCACCTGACCTTTCAGTGATCCTAATTCCTCTTCCTTTCCTCCTCCCTCCAGCCTATTATTTATTGAAGTGAAATGGACTTTTCCCCCCTCTTTTGTTTGGTTTGGGTTTTTTTGGTTTTGTTTTTTGTATTTTTTTTTCTTTTCAAAATAGTTTCTAAAATAAGTGACCAAAACCAGTGATAGCCCAAGTTAAAATCCGTGTTACCTTGATATTTCACCAGGAACCTTCTCTTCTCGGAGCAATGCCATTGTGTAAAATTTGGAGCTGTGTATATTGTGTTCTATCTCGCACTGGGAGAAGTCAGGTGATGCAATGCCCTGGGCTCCCTGCCCAGAGCCCACCAGCAGCACTCCAACCACCTCAGCTCATACCTACCCCAGCACTGGCGTGCAAGGAGGTCCAAGAGCACACCCAGAAACTCTGCTTTCCTGTAACAACTGAGGTTAATGCTCAGTCCTCATGTGCTTGAAGTAAATCTTGATGCAGCCCAGGTCTGGAGCCTCCTGCAGCAGAGGCTTTGAACTCGCCCTGCTGCTGCTGGAGCTGCTGGGGTGGTGGTGACCCTGGGTTCTCACCTGCTCAGCAGAGGGTGACGGGGTGCTCCTGGCTGCCCAGTTTCTCCCAGGAGATGGGCAGTGCCTTCATCACCACGGGCAGGGCGTTGTGGAGAGATGCAGTCAATGGGACGTGATGGGGCAGAGGAGCCGTGGGTGGGGATGGAGCCTGTGGAGATGTTCGATCTCCCCCCGGCTCTGCCCTCACCTTGGGGTTGAGCAGCAGAGCCCTGGGCACTCCTAATGGCCCAGGAACGATGGGCCTGAGGACTGCAAAGAGGTCACCCTGGTGGCAGCATGTGGGAACCCACTGGCGTTGGACAGAAATGGTGATGGTGCGCTCCTGTATTTTTAGTAGATCTGTGAATTCAAATGCAAGATCTATATGTGAGGGCTTTTTGGTTTTTAATGTTAAAACATACTTTTCACTCCTAATACCAAGGAACTAGAGTTTGATTGAGCTGGTTAAAGACAGGAAGGAGAAGAAGAAGGAATAAAGCCCAGGGGAAGAGGTAAGGGAGTCAGCAAGGGTTGAAGTAAAGCAGAGGAAGCAGAGTGCAAACTAGAGCAAAGAGGCAAAGTGAGACAGGGGACAGTGAAGACCTGGAGGAAATAGGAAAACCCCGAGTAATTGCAGGATTTTAAAAACAGCTGCAATGGGCAGGAGGCAAAAGTTGAAGGAAAACTCGTGATCCTACCTAGACACCTCAATTATCACTGAGGCTTTCCAGCTGCGAATTGTACACGTCTCCGGTTCAATTGACTTGCTGTCCCTTTCCCCAAACCACTTTACCTCTGTTTCTAAAGGGGAAGTTTTCTAGTTTATCAGTTGTATTTTTTTTAATTGAAAAGTGACATGGTTTTGGCAAACTCATTTTCTGTCAGCAAGAAGCTGGTTAGCCGTTTGGTTGGTTCCACTTTCCTGGGAGTTATCACTAATTTATTTTTTTTTTTTTTTTTTTGTTCAAATCACTGCACTCCAGGGGCTTGTCTTTCTTGCTAAAATAAGACTATACCCAGCTGCAGTTGGAAGTGGTATCCCTGCCCGAGCTGTTCAATTCTTACACTTTTATTGTGAACATCTTTGCCCTTTTTTTATGGTCCTAATGGCATTCTTTGCTTGAGAGTTTTTCTCCCCAAAGGTTGCTCTCTCCTACTCATCTTAGTGGGGGATTTGCTGCTTGCTTTTCTGTGGAGCTGAGTTCATCTGGGATTAATAAAAAGGTCTTTTAAATCAGTTTGGCCAACTCAGCTGTAGCAAGATTGAGAAGCACATTACAGATAAAATTATTTTGTTTTGGACCTCACAAAAGCACCCTTTTGCCCAGGTTTGGGGGAATGACTTTGACTCAGAACAATGAGATTCTGCTGGAGATTTATCACGTGCCTGGTGACAAGGAGCTGGAGAATTATCTAATATTACTCAAAAAGAGCACACAATGCATGCAAAGCTGTTCAGAAACAATATTAGCCAGACTCATTATTAAAAGCCTTCTAGAATTCAAAGTGTGACTGTAGACAAAAAACCTAGCTCGAGAGGATGGGAAGGAAATGAAACACCCTTTGCTTTAACGTGCCCATACGAAAACACTGGGAGAGAGAACTGGCTCCAGTTGAGAGGAATAAAGCCAATAGTGAGTGACATGAGGAAGAAGATGCTGTACAAATTGCTGAGCAGAGTCCAGCTGGGGCTGTACAGTGGGCTCACCTCCCAGCCCTCCTGCCCAGGGAGAGGCAGCCACCAGCCCCCCGAGAGCACTGAGGGACCCCCGCCGGGGTGGCAGCCGCGTGTGCAGCCATGGGCAGCCCCAGGAGCTGGCCAAGGACAGCCTGGCATGGTGCTGGAGGGGGCTCTGCCTGCGCGGGGACGTGGGAGACGTTGGGTTTGCCTCTGTGTGATCAGCACTCCCTGCATCTTTGGATGTATCTCACTCTGTTTATGTTTTTGGTTCTTATAATGAAAATGAGGTCCCTCGTGTAGCCCTCTGCCATTTTGCACGTCAGACTGAAAGTATATATGTTCGTTGTGGGTATTAGTGTCTCAGCTTAATGACAGAAGCCTCGGACAAATAAATCCATGTGCCATGGAGGATTTTCCTAATGAAACTGAAGTACAATACTGTTTACATAATGTCCTTTAGACTCTATTCAAAACAGCAAATGCTGGACGTTGCTGTTATCCACCAACACCAGCTAATACAGGCAGAAATGAAAATGTAATGCAAAGTGGCAGCTCCTTTTAACTTTTCTCGAAGTCTCTGTGTAGTGGCTCTGAGCATCCCCTCTGAACTTTTCCCCTCCTGTGTGCTGGGGATTTTTCTATGTTGGCAGGGTTTTTTTGGTTTTTGTTTGGTGGTTTTTTTGTCGTTGTTGTTGTTTTTGTTTTGTGGGTTTTTTTTTTTTAAATATATTGACATTCCAGCCCTTGGAACAAGGTCTTCACTCCTTTTCTCATTCTGAGATCTTGTTTTGGGAGAGCTCTAACACCTGTCCACTGATCGCCTGCCAGTCTGCATCTGTGCCCAGCTGACAGAGCTGTCTGCTTTGACTAATGATGTGATTGATGGACAAAATAAGGAAGAACACACAAAAAAACATTTCTGTCTGGTCTGGTGTGTCAGCAAGCCTTCATCAAGTGGCTGCTGAAGGTATATTTTGCTGCATGCCTCATTACACAGTAATGGCATTCCCAGGCAAAGCTGTTTCTTTTCATGACACAAGACAGCAGGCAGCTTTATGGACTCTGGGCCTATCGAGCCTGGAGGAGAGAAGCACTAAAGAGTGGTCATTTCCAAAAGTGCCTCAAGTTGCTTTTTTGTTGTCATGAATTTAATATGAATCAACACAATATGAAATGAGCATGAGGAATTTTAGTGACTAGTCATTTTTTAAGACTGCTGTCTAAACAGCCATCAAGAAAAAAAAAACAAAAACATTTTCTTCCACCAAACCTGTTGCAAAAAGAATTCATCTGTCAATTTTATTGCATTAAAAAAGTAGAAAAGGGTGTATAGTCCAAATAAATGTGTGGTTCAGTGCTAAACATGTAGAAAACACAATTATGTAAAGTAAGAAAAAGGCAAGTAACTGGCAGACAGAATGCAGTATTTAAAAACTAAGGTTTAAATGGCTCTTTCTGTAAATTTGTATGAAGAACACTCTTGTGCAGTGTGTATATTACGTTAAGGCACTGCCTGCTTCAAGAAACGCAACAATTAAGTGATAGCCATTAGGCAACGTGACACGGGGCCGTGGAAGGGCCACCATAAAACGCCCAGCACGTGTTTTGCTCCCAGTGGGAAGTGAGGGATAAGCAGAACTCACCCAAGGAAAGAGGGATGCAGGTGGAAGGGAGGTTCCTTCCCTGCATGTGGCATCCCACCTCTATTTCCTCCTCTGCTCAGAGGTGTGCCAGTCACATCCATCCTCCCCACAGCTTTTTTTCACTCTGTTTCTCCCCTCCTCCCAATACTTGTTACTTCCCATGTAGTTTTTGCATTTTGGGATACTTAATTTTATTCAGGAAAGGCACTAAAAAATCAGTTGTGCTTGTTCACAAAAAATCTTTGGCTTGTTTTCCTGTCCCTGATACAGGAGGTCTTTCACCGTGGGTTATTTGGAATAATTTGTGAACTTAATGAGTTGTGATTAGGTAAGAAATTGTTCTTCATGTAATAAATACTACACAATAAATTAGAAAATGTATATGAGTTCTTTATACCCACTTAAAGAGAGAAAAACATCGATGTAAATTCTTGTTATGACAAATGTAAAAGATAATCTTTTAAAGTGCATTTAATTTACTGTAATAGTAAGTACCACTTTATCGATGCCTAAGAGTACAGAAAAAATGAATAGAGGATAATTCAAAGCAAATAAATAGCATGATTAAATTCAGTATGGCACTTACTTACAGACACAATCGTGTTATCCTTACGTATGAGTTGAAAGAATAATAATAGAAATTTTTGATTCAAGAATAAAAGGCTTCTGCGTAGATGTGAATAACTACAGGCTGCTAACCTGCTTTCTCTAGTCTTGCTACTAAATAAGGCAATTCCAGACTCAAGGGAAGAAGAAATTCTGTTGATTGAAAAGTTTAAACAAAGTAATTATTCTATCAAGCGCAGTAGGGGAGCTAAGTACCACGAAACACCCAACACTGCAGCTTTGCAAGAAGTTCTCTGCTGAGAACCAGAAGCAGCTGGGTGGAGGAGAGGCCAGTTTATCAGTAACCAATGGGTTTCTGTGCTCCACTGACCTTGAAGTCAATACCAGTGCCAAGAGCTCGCTGTCTGCTGTTTCTTCTTGCATTATTGGTTTGAGGACCATAAAAATGTCAGAGATTTACTATAAATCACAATTCAGGGGGGTTTTGTTGTCTTGCTTCATTTTTTTCCTTTAGCTGAGCCTGGCCGTGTTCATTTGTGAACTGAAGGCAAGCAGTCAGCAGGATGTGTCTCATTGCCTTTTCCAGGGAGCTCTGCTCTTTCACTAACAGGCAGTTTTGGGTTCCTCTGCTAATTTGGTGACGGGGGTGGGCAGGGTTGGGGGGATCAGCTCGTAGGGGTTGTGGTGCCAGCCCAGCGAGGACGGATGGCTCTTTTCTTATCTCCCTTGCTGCTTTCTTTAATCACTTGTATTCCGTTTCTGCTTTGGTAAGGTAGACATTCCATTTTTTTGGCCTCTTTCCCGTGAAGTTGTTGTGTGTGTCAAATTTGTCACGGTTTAATGGCTTACTGTATTTCCCTGCACTGGAACCACTAAACACATTTTCATTTAAGTTGGGATCTTTAAAGAATGATCATCTTATCCATCTGTTCAGAAAGCACAAAGACACAAATCTGGGTCAGAAAAGAGACTTGGAAAAATCCCCTGTACTCAATCAGTTTCTGGCAAGTGAATTTGTCTCATGACTTCAGGAGCTGGTGGAAAAAGAGAGAATTTAGCTGCAAAAATATTCTGTTATCAGCTCTTTGCTTGGAGCCATGGCAAACAGGTTTCCAGTTTTGTAGATGGTAGCAGAGGAACTCAAAAGGATATTTAACCTTAGGTTATTTTCTTTAATCTTAGAAGAACCAGCCACCCGTTAACATGCCCATATATATATATATTTATATATGGGAGCATACACAAACCTGATTAGGAAAGAAAAGATTGTATCTCCCTTGATTGATTTTTCTTTTTCCTAAATCTTTAATAATTTTTCTTCATGGTTTCTGCATCCTATCCAGGCTTTTCTTTCTGTTCTCTGTACGTGATACAGTAGCTAAAGCCTATGGCTGTAGAAGAAATCTACTTATTTCTTCATTGTTTCTGACAGGGGGGGGAAAAGCCTCTGAAGATCAGATGGCTTAATTAAGTGTTATTTGAATTGGAGGGCGATGGGGGAGGCATTTGAGGTACTGGAAGTATTTTATGAGAATGTATTTTTCTAGGGATTATCTGTGTAGACAGAAAAGAAGGTTTTGTCCTTGCCTGGCTTTTTGAACCCAGGTCCTGGAAGCAAAAGCCATCGTTCACTGAACAGACTCAAATTTTTCTAGGATGAGTCCTTTTTACTCCACTTAAGTTCCTATGGGTTGAAATGGGGACTTGACACATACAAGGCTTTTGAATTGTGCCTTGTTGACCTCTGTGCTCCGTGTCCTGCTGGGATCACAGGGAGCCCACGAGCCCACCCGGGAGAAGTGGGGGGCTTTAGGTGCCACAAAGTTGGTATTCGAGTTTTCAGTATTTGTTTCTGTTGGAGGCATTTTGAGGTCCTTGCAATTTGTTATTTATAGGTATGGTTCATTATTAATATCAATTTGTTCCTATTAATTAGCTGGAAGGAACAGGACTGAAAGGACAAAGCCCGTATGCAGTTCCCACAAGGGAAGGGAGCGAGATGCTCCTGCACAGCCAGGACAGAGCTGTTCCTCACTGATAGCAAGGAACTGTTTTCTTTGAAGAGGTGACTCACAGAGTCCTGGGCAGGCATTTGGCTCAGGTCACGCTTTCTCTGCTCCTTTCTCCCAGTTAACTGGATGTGATCCTGCAGTAACTCCTCTGAAATGTCTTCTCTTGGAACAACCAGCCCTGCCTTTGCATGGCAAGTGCTGGTGGCAGCAAGGCTGGGATACAGAGTGATGGTGGGAATCCTCTTCCAGGAAAAAGCTACACAAATTCTTCAATAAACCATGTATTGGAGGATCAGGATGCTGTAGGCACGTCAGACTCTGGAAGCTTTAATGGAAAATCTTACGTACTTGTTGATTATTAACATGAGGACTTTTTCCGCTTAGGAAGAAGAACTAATTATTAGTTCTTGAGTGTTCTGTGACTACTGATCTTTATAGAGTGCTATGATGACTAGAGCTGAGTGAATAACTGGTGTTTCCATTCCTTGGCAATACTAAATGTGGATAAACAGTTCAGTCAAATGAATTTTTTTTCTTTCACTTACTTGACTGTTGACTTTTATTTCTTTTTGTAGCTTTCAAAACAGAATGGAAGAAAATGTCAAAGAACACTTCAGTTTAAAATGTTTGAGTGTTCTGAGATTTTTTTAGTGTTGCTGTGCTTTTAGCAATGTGGATGGTGCAGTGAAGTGGGAGTGAATTTCTACCTGTTTCCCTGTTTTCATATTTGGTTTTGGTTTTGTTTTAACTTGAGAAAAGGCTTTTACTTATATTTAATGACAGTACCTTGCATATAGGAGTCATTAAGATGTGAGATTAAGAAGCTATCAGAAGAAGGTAATAAAATCAATTTTAAACCTCTGGTGTCCACAAGAGGGAAAGAATCTTGCCCTTTGTTAGCCTGTCTATCAAGTTCTAACAGTGGGGTGCTTAATAGGGAGCTTAAAACCATATGGTGACCTCTCAGACCAAGCCATGCTGGATGTACTTGTGAGTGGGGATTGATCCTCAGCCACTGGAGAAGTTTCCTCTCCATTTATGTTGTGGGTTTTTTGTCCCTGCAGTGTTTTGGATAGGAATCTATACCAGCATCCAAAGCAGAGAGCTCTAGTGCATTTTTGACCATTCCTTTTCTCCTTAAACATGTCCATGAGCACAAGAGGAGGAGCTTCTTTGTCCAGCAGTTCAAAATCTGTCAGTGTGAAATGTACGGTGAATATACCCACGATTGTATTAAACCTTATATGCATATGCAATACATTAGGAGAATGCCGTGTATAATGCAGCCACCATATGTCATATAAAATAAAAATGAAGAGGGTATATGAGCAAATACTGTAGAGCATATGGCAATATGAATATTAACCTCAATCTATAAATAGCTTCTGAAGTATCTGTTTCAAAATGGGGAAAGAAACGTAACATAATAACAATTGAGTAGAAATTGTGCGTCTTTTAAAGTTCTTGATGTCAAGGAGGTAAAATACCATTTCAACACTTAGATTTAATATGTACTTCACACAAAAATAAATCATGTAATATTTTCATGGCAGGCATAGAATTTTATGATTTTTATGATGATCATGGAATTGGGATTCATATTTTATAGACAACACTAATAACATAAAGAAAATGCATCAGGAAAAAGGTCTTAAGGAGAGAGAAATGGCAATTGCAGAAGGCAATGGAAAACTTAGTAGAATTAGGCATTTTTTACAGTTTTAGGTTTATATTCAGAGTAGCTTTTGGTATATTTGCAAGGCAAACACGTTGATTTTTAAATGCCTAAAATGGAGAATAATAATTTGCCCAGTTTCCTATTACAATCACAATAACATTGAACTAATTGCTTTGGAGGTGATTTAATATGTGCTTGATCTTAGGGCTGGTTTTGTTTGTATATGGGGTTTATGCAGGCTGACCATTAATTGGTGTCTAATTCCCTCACCCCCAAATCCCCAGTTCAGATCCTCTGCAAGCCAGGGATAGCGTAACACACTTGGGTCACTACAGATTGCTCATTGCATTCTCTATCAGTGCGTGTACCAAAGCCTAACCTCATATGGAGAGACTCTGGCTAACGACGACTTGTCAGCCAGCATTACCCCAGAGAAAACAGGATTTCCTTCTGTGGGGGCTGCTTTGAAGAGGGGGCAGAGAGCAGTATGAATTCATGCCCTAAGCAAAATTAAAAGATGAACCTTGGTTATCTTGAGCTTCCCTGGCATGTAGGGCAGCACTTGAACAGGATCAACACGACAGCAGACGATGGTTTTGCCAAGCAGCTTAATTGTGGTATTTCACCAGGACAGCATAGGGATGTGGGCTCAATGCCCACCTTTGTTTACCAGGGGACTTTTAACTGGGGTTTCCTGTTCCCCAAGTTATGCATTGCAGGTTTGGCTACACTGGGGAACCACGAGGGAAATATTCCACATCTTTCATAAGGAAACTGCTTCAGTTTTCACATAAGCTTAGGTTCCAGTCCTTCTATCATATCGTGCTTTCTTTGAAAGCAGTGCTGCCATGTGAACGTTCTGCAAAGGGGGATTCCAGTCCTCATGGGTTATTTTTGACTTAACTACTTTTCATTTGAGTAGCGGATCCCAGGTAGATGGAGGGAAATCAGGCTCTCGGGGAAGAAAGGGGAACAGTGCAGTAGGAAGAAAAGGAAATCCTTTTCTGCTACAGAAGACACAAGGTGCTCAGAAAGGAAAGTCCTGGCTGTGGGAGTTTTCAGCTTCTGCGTTGAAGCAGCCAAGCTGAAGTGCCTGCCAAGAAAATGAAAAAGGATATTTTCTTTTACTGAGAATTAGCCCAGTCCATGTTTTCATTGCTAAGGGGGCACAGGATAATGCTGCTATCAGCTTCGTTATTTGCTTCACCTCTGGCTTGCTCAGCAGCTGCTTCCTTGAATCAACACGTCCCTACCAAACTACAACAAGGTTTTTTTACCTAATTCCTGAAACAAGCCAAAAGTCTTTTAGGGCAAGGCATGGATTGCTAGGGCAGTCTGACCCGGGGGCTGTTTGAACAGTGTTTTAGATAGTAAAAACTGCGAGGAGATGACCCTTTGACCTGGCGTGGGTTTCCAGGCTGGATGTGAAGGGCTCAGTCCATGCCCCAGTCCCGGGATGCTGCACTGATGGGCACTCTCTCTGTGGCTCTCGCTGTGGCACTTTCTCCCAGAATTCATAAGAAGCTCCCCCAGAAAATTTCCCAGGTGTCACCTAACAGGAAAAAATATAAAAAGCCTGTGCTTGGCAGCAGCAGGAGAGAGAACCTTGCTGACAACAATTCTTTCCCTTCATCCTGATGGCGGGCCAGCCAAGGCCAGTGCTGGGAACACTGCCTGGAATGGGAACCTTCCTGCTGTAAGTATTTCAATTTCTGCTGCCTTATCTCAGAGGTTTGGCCTGGTGCTTTGGCATTAGGCACATAAAACGTGCTCTGTGAGGGTGAATTGCAGCCTCACCTGTACACATACTAGGTAGCAAATGCACAGTTACAAACAGGTGACAAAGTCCTGTGAGGGCTCTGGATGTGCCTTTGAGGTCCCTCTCAGCACCTGGGGTTTGTTCCCTCTGCACTGAGGAGCTGTGGCTTGGGGAGCGGGGTGGTGACACAGCTCCAGGTGTTACTGAGATTCTCTAGAACACGGGAGGCCAAAGGTCGGGGCACGCTGGTTTGTCAGAGATCAGAAGCAGCCTTGTACCAACCTGAGCCACCCGCTGCCATTAGAGGGGAAAGCCCCTGGCTGTAGTGCATGGCAGGTGATGCTGCAGGTGACTGCTTCACTTGGCAGAAGTTACTCCTAAATATCTTGTGATAGTCTGGCATTGCCAATTTTCCATATTTAACACGTACTATCAGCACCTGATGGTCCCAAAAGGCTGTTACAGTCAATATTGTTTGTAAATGTGTGTAAGTTTTAATTCCCTAAGTGCATCTTTATCTCTCTGAGCTCTGACAGTGTCACACTTCCACTCAGCTCTTCACTGGGGTCTTCTGGTGGGGCATTTCACGTGGTGTTCTCTAATACATGACAGGGAGGTGAAGAAAGAAGGACTCCACAAAATCTCTGAATATTATCTTTACCTTCTGAATTGTCATGCTTGTTTAGTTCTAAGCGGGGTACTTTGGTCTAGCTGTGTTTTGCTTTCCACTAGGTTAATAGCACTTAGTAGAAATAATGCTGCAGAGCAAGCTCCTCGTAGCAGTTGTCATTACTAGCAAGCATAGTAAAGAAAAATAATTGACTAGCAAAAGGTTTGATAACTCAGAGTTTTATGTTTCTCAGAAATGACTCATTCCCATATGCATCCTACAAACTGCATTCTGCACGCTGAACTCGCCATAACCTGCTCTTAGAGAGGCTCTTCTCTCACATTCCCATTTTGGCATTAGAAGCAATAAAAGTAACAGCAGCTTTGAAGAGTATGTAAATGTATAATGGCTTTCCAAAGTGGATTGATAATTACTTATTGCACTAAATAATCCTAGAAGTGTGTTAGAGGAGGAATGTGAGAAGAACGAATGAACTTACATAAGTAGAGAAATCTACGAATCCCTTCTGCTGTCTGATTCATTTAAACAGTCTTATTACAGTATCAGTGTGGAGGGGAGATAATGAAGGTTGTCTTATGTTGTTATATCTTTTTTCCAGCTTGTTTTATTTTACGAAATGCAATGGTAGCTATGGGTGGAGGTAGCAATCACTGCTAGAATGCTGCATTTACCTCACTCTACATAGTGTGAGGCATATAGCAAACATGTTCAATGTAAAAAGTTAAATTCTTGTGCAGTAAATATTTAATATTTTGACTGCTCTAAACCGGAATTTTGTCGTTTTGAAAAACATTTCCTTTTGTAGATTTTTTATTAAAAAAATAAACTTTCAGCTGGCATCAACTAGATTAATTGACCTTTTAAAAGCTAATTTCCAAGAATTACCTCCTCTTTTATACTAAATTATTTTGTAAATAAAAAGGTGTGACACAGGAGCATAGGAAGCAATTGGACTTTATTCATCAATGCCTGTCTCATGAAATCAGTCAGCACAATGGAGCTCGATATTTCTTCTAGAGGACAGGTAGAAACATGTTGCTGGCTACTTTTTCCTTTTTTTATTTTTTTTTTTAATAATTTTTGGAGTTGACTTTTCAGTAGGCAGCTTTTAATTTTGTGGGTAAGAAATAACACTGGTGCCTTATCCATTCGCAGTAAATGTGAGACTCATTTTTATGGTACGAAGGGCATGTTTTAGGAAGGATAGAGTGAAGGTGGAATTTCTAGAGATGCTGAATGACACGTGCAGAGAGACAGCTCAGGTTGCACCGAGCTGAAACGCGAGTCTTCAGAGTGATGCAGCTGCAAACAGCCGCTTGAACCTTTAACTGAGTTGTGTGTAATTGAAAACTAATTGTCACTTGAGAGGTACAGGCAGAGGGGATGAGAATGCGTGTCCTGCCCTCCCCTCCTGGTGGTTGGGAGTGAGCGGAGGTCCCGAGGACTCTGCCCTGCCCGTGCCCACCCGGCAGTGCCCACCCAGCAATGCCCACCCGGCAGTGCCCACCCAGCAGTGCCCACCCAGCAGTGCCCACCCGGCAGTGCCCACCCAGCAATGCCCACCCGGCAGTGCCCACCCAGCAGTGCCCACCCAGCAGTGCCCACCCGGCAGTGCCCACCCAGCAATGCCCACCCGGCAGTGCCCACCCAGCAGTGCCCACCCAGCAGTGCCCACCCGGCAGTGCCCACCCAGCAATGCCCACCCGGCAGTGCCCACCCAGCAGTGCCCACCCAGCAGTGCCCACCCGGCAGTGCCCACCCAGCAATGCCCACCCGGCAGTGCCCACCCAGCAGTGCCCACCCAGCAGTGCCCACCCGGCAGTGCCCACCCAGCAATGCCCACCCGGCAGTGCCCACCCAGCAGTGCCCACCCAGCAGTGCCCACCCGGCAGTGCCCACCCAGCAATGCCCACCCGGCAGTGCCCACCCAGCAGTGCCCACCCAGCAGTGCCCACCCGGCAGTGCCCACCCAGCAATGCCCACCCGGCAGTGCCCACCCAGCAGTGCCCACCCAGCAGTGCCCACCCGGCAGTGCCCACNACCCAGCAATGCCCACCCAGCAGTGCCCACCCGGCAGTGCCCACCCAGCAGTGCCCACCCGGCAGTGCC
The DNA here is from genome assembly GCA_013396735.1 of Grallaria varia. Lineage (NCBI taxonomy): Eukaryota > Metazoa > Chordata > Aves > Passeriformes > Formicariidae > Grallaria > Grallaria varia. Next base: position 1,149,583 of record VWZG01002274.1, read on the forward strand.
CACCCGGCAGTGCCCACCCGGCAGTGCCCACCCGGCAGTGCCCACCCGGCAGTGCCCACCCAGCAATGGGGGCACCGGGGGCTTCGCAGCAGCGCTTTTTGAACCAGTGTCACGGTGGAGAACAAGGCCTGGCCATTGCAAAGGGGGCAAGTGCACGTCCCTTTTCCAATGTAATTTATTTCCATTGCTATCTGTGATCACAGTTTTTGCCCTCGATGAGGTCTTGGGGCTGGGAATGTTATCCCCTGCGTGGGTGACAGATGATGCAATGCTGACACGGTTCCTGCTGCCCGTGTTCCTTGTGTCCCACCTCCAGCTCTGATGGAGGGGTGACTGTGCCGGGCATGTGCAGGGCATTCACTTCATTTAACCAGTTAAGGGAACAGTTATTGTTGAGCTGATTTTTTTGAATCACAGAGTATGCTGAATTGGATGGGATCCATAAGGATCAAGGACTCCAACTCTTCGCCCTGTATAAGGTATCACCAAGAGTCATACTGTGTGCCTGAGAGCATTGTCAGGTAGGTTAAAATCTTATATATCCAGCTGCTCTTGCCGAGGAGGGTTAAAAGAACTACTTACTTATCACAGAATCCATGACAAATTCATTGATATTGAATATATTTCAATTAGCAAAATTAACGGAAAACATTTAACTTGAATTAGTCGGTGCTTTTTTCGGACACCTCCCTCTCTTTTCTGGAAAAGAATGTTGGTTTGTTTGCTTTTCTAATGAAAACCCCATGAAAAAATATTTGGAAATATATTTTTGGGGCTAAAATCCTTGGAAGAAATCAGCCAGCATTACACCTTCTCTGTGAAATAGCAGCAATTAGGACAGACGCCCTCCTCTAACTCTGAGCCAGGCAGCTTGGGTGACAAATATGTCAAATTAATACATCACCAGGTATGAAAGCGCAGTTAGAATTTGACTGAGGTACTTCCAGCCTGAAAAAGAGAACGATTTATCAATGCAAACTTAATAACATCTATTTGAATCTAACTAAAAATCAATATTTCATTACCAAATTGTTAGTGAGAATGAAGAAAAATTGCGGAAGTCGGGCAGTTTGGTGGAAGAGAAGCATCAGGAGTTCAATGTGAAGACGGGATGATTCATGAGGCCGGGCCGGTGGAAGGGTGAAGGAGGACGAATGCAGGAAACTTGGAGGGCCCTCTCCCTGCTGACCTTGGCTGCGAAAGGGAAAAAATCCCAGAAAATGAAAGTGACTGTCAACTCCCAACAGGGATGGATCACACCGTAAATCAAGCACAGCCCTGAGAGAGAAGAGAGGGGCGCAGGGTGGGGGGCGAGCGGGGCGGGCAATTTAACTCTTCGAGCCTCGGATGCCTTTGGTTGGGTGAACACGTGTGAATGCCTTCCCTTTGCAAGGCCCTGCATAAAACCGTGTCAGGGGCAGAGAGATGGTGAAACATTGCAGACCATTGGCCAGGACTGGGAGTACAGTACCAATAAGCATTTCCTTCAGCCCAGGAAAAGAGAAAAATGAGAGGCTGAGGCTCCTGTGACACATAACTAAATCAGTTGGTTGGGAGGCCTAATCCGGGAGAGACTTTTTGGTGATTTGCAGGGGAAAAAAATATAGATTTAAGGACATTAGTATTTCTATTACTGAAATAATCTATTGATCCGAACAGCAAGCAAAAAAATCACTGCTTTAAACCTAAAATACAAAGGAAACTGAAGGGCTCTAGGATTTTTTTTTTAAACTTTTAATGTTTGTTTAGTTCTTGGAAGCTGTTCTCTGTCAGAAGTGAAGGAGGCGGCTGCCACAGAGGGCCTTGTAACTGTCCTCTGACAGGGGTGGAAGGCGAGTTGCAGGAAATGTGAATATTACCCCTCTCAATCAGAATTAAAACATAGTCTGAGCACTTTATGTGCTAAAGAGAGGAACAGAGTATTCCTCTCCATTTTTCACAGAGACTATTTTTTTATCCTTTGTCCTGAAACATTTTCTAATATTTTAAGACGCTTTTAAAATTCTCTTATCCATCACAAGCAGGGGCCTGTGTTTTCCTTTGTGAGCCAAATGCACATGCATTCATACCATCCATGAACAGTGAACCTTTCATTTTCAGTTGTAAAAAAGACTTACAGTAGAACACCTGCAATCCTACTGTGGTGGGTGGCAATGCCCGTGTGCACCCACAGGTTTCCATGAAGGCACAACGCAGGATATTCTAATCCATACTGCAGGGAAAGGGAACTGTGCTTATTGCTTGACTTCTGCCTTTCTCTCCGAATATTGAGGGGTGGCAGAAATGCTGCAGCTGTTAGGAAGGCACCTTGGGAATTCCGGGCTGGAATGCTCCAGTGCTGGGGTTCCTGCTGTGGTCCATCTGGCCGTGACACACCTTTGGAACTGGTGTCAGGGGGTCACTGTTGTGTCTCCACAGCCCCTGTAATGGCCTTCCCCATGTGTGTGCAGGGTACAGCACAGTTTTCCACGCCCTGGGGAGAAGGGGGGAACTGGATTCCAGGCTCTTAAGGCTCATACAAACTCCTCCAGCTTCAAGGTGGTGGGAAGATGCAATGAAATGTGAACTGGTGGGTTGAGGGAGGGAGACTGGTGTGTCCATTTCAAAACAGGAGGAAAGCCCAGAAATTATGGCACTAGTCAGATTTGCTTGTGTTTGAAGCATCCTTTGGCCCACCTTTGTGGAATGAACCTGGTTGCTAACATGTTTGCTCTTTTTTGATTTAATTTTCAGTTTAACCAAGTTTCTGCCCTGTCTCGAGGCACCTGCCTGCCTGGTGCTGCCCACAAGAGAATGGAATGGTGCCTGCCACCGTGCAGCTATGGGGAACTGGGCATGGGCACCTCTAGGAGCTCCCAAGGCACACGCAGCCATCGCAGACTCTGGATTTTGGGAGCAGCCTGATGAATTAGCAGGTAAGAAACTGCTCGCTAAGCTTTCCCAACACAGCTGTCCTGCTGGCAAGGTACAGGGAGATGTGCCCAAGGACGTGGGTGGCAGAGGCTGCCCAAAGCAGCTCAGAGGGCTCCAGGGGTTTTGGTTTGCAGGCTGTGCCCGAGAGGCAATGTGGTAATTCAACTGCCAGCAAGAGAGCAAGTTAAGGGGCAATGGTGTGGTTCAGAAAATGTGGCGAGGTATGCACAGATCCCTGCCTGCTCGGCAGTTCACTTCTGGTACTGCTTTTTTTATCTAAATATAGGACTCATCTCAAAGCCTCACATGAGAAGTTGCAGATCTAATCAAGGTCAGAAGAACATTAAAAAAAATTGGAACAGGAAAAGGCCATCAGGACCAATGTTTCTGTTCCTTTTTTCCTCCTGTCTTAGCTCTGGATCTTGGCTCTAATTGCCATTTATTTTTTATTGCTCTCACTATACTTCTCATATAATGTTTATATTAATGGGCAGGGGGAGGGGGGAAGTGAAGAAACACCAGGAAATGGAGTGCAATTGGAGTATGTGAGATGTGGCTTTTGTCTTCTTTATCACTGTTTTCTTGTAGTACTTCCAGCTCAGATATTAATTTATCATTGAGAGTGCTGCAGAAGTGTGGTCCCTTGTATTTTATTGAAGGCTTGATCTAAATTCCAGATGGTCACCATGTGATCAAACCAGCCGTGGGCAAATAGGATATTTCTTTGTGTCTATATTTGATTTCTTTGCCAAATTCATACCTATCTAATCTGCCTATGAGCCTGCATGCATTCATTCTTTAAAGAAGTGTGCAACAGCTCCATCTCCGCATGGGCTGGAGACAATGAGGGTGATTTCAAACATTCACCATCTAAATGTGGTTAAAAAGCAATGCTGTTGCATACAAATACTAGCTCTCCACATCACAAAAATATCTAGATAAGGTTTACAACAGGCAAAAAATTCCTGTCCTCAAAGAATGAAGGGTCCTTGGAAAATAGGCAATGGGAGACATGCGTGCAATGACATGACGCTGCTTCAAGTAAGTGTTTTGATTTTGGGGATGTGAAGAGCTCTGAAAGATTACTCAGGAAAATCCACAGAGCCCTTCTGCTTGTGAAGTCTGTGCTTTAGTGTAGGAGTTCAGTGGATGTGAATGGAAGACTGTCTATAACAAGCAGGTTCTTCTTTCTTTAAAAAAAAAAAAAAAAAGGTAAATTTCAGATTATAAAAAAAATTCTATATGCTTCAGAAGATAGAAGTAACAATTTAAAAATCTTCTTAATCATGATATGATTAAAGGATTTTTAAAAGCTGCCTTGTAGTCACATTTCCATTTCCTGATAAATTCCATACTTTCTTTAAATCACTTCTCATCATAATAATATGAACTGTAAAAAAATCCTTCCATTTCTGCAGCGTGCCATGAAAAAAATGGGGGTGGAAAGGAGAGAATTAAGAAGGCTCCAAGTTTTATCATTCTGTTCATAAAGCAGCACAGCAACCATAACTGCAGCGCAGAAAAGAAACAGATACTGTAATGTCTGAGGTATTCTGTGCCATAAACTCCCATAATAGAAACAGATGGCAAAACCGCCTTGGAAGTAAGGCAAGTACTGTACATGCAGCTCTGCCCGAACATATGAAGAGATTCAGGGCTGACACATAAAGGAACACGTCTGGAGCTCTGCCAGCGCTACTGTGTGTGCAGCAGTTGGTGCTGGCGGTGCGAAAACCCGCGATTTTGGGGTTGGGGCTCCGTGGTGGTGCAGCATCAGGACCCCTCCCTGCACCTTGCTGGGTGCATTGCTCTGGCTGGGATAGTGGAGATGGATGGGGAGCCCTGTGGGCTGCCAGCAGGGGCTTTCCCCCAAGGTCCTGGGCGCTGGGGCAGCAGCTGGGGTGTGCTGCAAAACACTGTGCCCCCTGTGCCAGGGAGGGCTCTGCTGCCTCTCCCTCCCGCTCTGCCTCATCTCTCTCCCTGCCCCTGCTAAGCAGAGACCTTAATATCTAACGTGATATTAAGTTGTGTGGCAAAGTTGTGTGGCGAGTATCGTACGTGCAGTGAAAATGGCAAAGCTCTTTTATTCATCCCTGGCATCTCGCTAAGGAAACGTCACTTATTTCATCTGGCGTTGTTTCATTGGTCCTGCAATGAGTGAAAGGAAATATAATGTGTGCATTGCACTAGAGGGGGAGCTGAAGGTCAGGAGTGAAATATGGCTTTCTGCTGCACTTGGTCTCAGTCTGAATGTTACCTACATTATCATCAGAGCTCACTGTCATAATGGGGAGACCTTGTCACAGGAGGGAGGTCACCTAGAAACAGGAAGAAAAATTGGGGGGGGGAAATACTAAATAAAATAAACTAAAAAGAAGACCAGTAGGGTACCCAAACTTCCTTCAGGTATGTTTGAGAGCAGTAAATTATCTGCAAAAAGGCATGCTTGTCCTCCAATACCTGAAATCCCACTGTAGTCTTGGACCTGAGGAGCTGCTCTCCTAACTTCCCAGCATTTTGTTACCAGCATCTTTCCCCTAGTGTGTCCAGTTTTGACCTCTGTACTTTTGAGACGGCTTGGATTTATAAACTCCAATTACATTTTGGGGCAGAAACCTTCAAAATGTTCTTGTGAGAGGGGAATATATCAGGTTGCCTTCACTAGAAAAGAGAATATGACAAAGAAACTCCACTATCCTCCATGTCCCCAGGAATCCACGGCAGAGCCCTGGAATGGGACGGTGCTGTGGGATGGGCTGGCAGTGGGACTGGTGTGGGGGGACACGAGCCCTTCCTCACCACCGTGGGTGAGTTTTGCTGCAAAGGTTTTGGAGGTCAGACCTGTCGTCCCACTGTGTGGCTGAAACGCCTGCCTAATTGCAGGGCAGAAGAGACTTTAAACATCAGTGCAGAGCTAAGCAGTGGGCTGGGTCGGCACTGTTTGCATACCCTCCGGCCACCCAATTAACAGCCTAATATTTGTGCATCCCTTTCATCTAGGGATGTCAAAGAGCTTTGCAAACATTAATTCTTATTAATATGTTGCCGAAAACAAACAAACAAACAAATGTTTCCCTAGTGCTTCCAGGCCTCTCCTCCCCCTGACATCAGTTCAAACCAGGGATCTCCACGGTGGTGCTGGTCACTCATGTTGACACGGGGGCCACCCATGCCTTGGCGTGTAGGGGGTGAAGGTTGGCTCTCCCAAGGCCATGAGCAGCCAACCCAACTGCAGCTCAGCAGGGCACAGAGCTCCCCTTCCCCTCCATGTGCCACGGCAAACGCTGATGTGGTTTCTCCCTGGTACTGTTAAAATAATCTAGATTAGCTGTTCCAGTGCAGGAATTACTCCAGACTGCTCTGCCACTGCAAGGGGAGAGACCTGCCGGGCTGCAGCAGCTTTGGAGGGTGTGCGTGGGGCCAAGGCGCCGGGCTGGCACCTTGGGGGCTCAGCCATGGCTCAGGGGGTGCTGGGCTTTGGGCACACCTGCCTCGAGATGCCTCAGCTGCATGGGCAGCCCTCTGTCTCTCTGCAAATGCAACTAGGTAGCCCTGCAAAGCTACTGCAGTTAATATCCAAAACCCAAACCGCTGATCATGTGTTGTCTCCTCTCTGCTTTGCAACTAATTCTTTGGGGACTCACCAGAATTCAGGTTTGTCAGCTCATGCTTAGACACAAAGCTTTTGCTTCTCAGTCTACTGGAAGGAAGTCCAGTGAAATAAGCCTCATTTTATTTTGTCTAAAAAACAAAAAAACAACAGAAAGCCATCAAACCCACAACCAGGACAAAGCAAATCTCAGTGTTTAGAGTGATAGCTTGTACAACTCTCTACCATTCTGATGGTTTTTATTCTTGTGTCAGATGTTGTGGGATCACTAACAGGTATTTGGAGATGGGAGAGCAGCTGCCTTAGCAGAGTCACTAGGAGCTGGCTGAAGGGGATTTTTGTGGGTGTCTCCTTTGGAATGTATTCAGCCACTGAAATACAAAGCCAGGTACCAATATGAGCATTAGTTCACATAAAATGCACTCTTTCATCTCAGTTTAGTTGTTACGCTGACAGGTTAAGCTTCTCAAATACCATATCTCTTTTTAATGAAGAAATTGCTCACATGCAGAAATCGTGTATTTACAATGTGGAACACTTATTGATATATTTTGGACATTTTAACTGAATTTGGAAGTCTTCATAAAGTGAGAAATACAATTTTTCATTACATGATTACAGCTAATTATTTTAGAAATGCAGTTTAAATGCAAGTTATCTTAAATTTATTGCTTATCTGACTGGGAAGATCTAAGCAAAACCTGAAAATCATAAACCCTTCCAGAACATTATATTTTATGCAGTCCAAAATGTGACACATGGGGTCTTTAATAATTCACTGCTTGTTAACATTAAACAACTGTTAACATGCTCAAATAATTAGTTATGCTTGCTTGACATGTTTGCATCTTTAATAATTGATGCATTTATCTTAATTACTAACAGTATTATGGTCGTAATATGCATCTTTTTTCTATCTTAAAATTTTAACAAAAACTGACTTTTTGCCAAAAATGATTATCCTCTAAGTTTTAATTACTCATTGTAATTAAATTGCAAGCTGCAGTATTTTATTAAAAATATCTTTCACAAAAAATATTTAATGGAAAAGAGGTGATTTGTTGTTTATGCATCACACTTAGTAAATATTTCATAAGTTTCATATTACCCTTTCAGAGGGGATATAAAAAACATAACATTCTTAATATAAGAGTCAATTTAAAAGCTGCTATAGTAGTCTTCATTTCTCCTCCCAAAGGTTTGCAGAAGTCAGTGAATAAAGGAAGACAAAAAAAGAAAACCAAACGAAAAATGTGGTGGTGATTGTAAATAGGGTGCTCACAGTGACAGGAGCCGAGGCTGAAGGTTCTGTGCTGGTGAGTACATCACACTTTCATTCTCCAGCAGAATTAGTCTGACTTGAAATAGAGATGAGCATTACAAGTTTTTCCATTCTTCAATGTTCTTCTGATTCAACTTTCACTTGCAGGCTGCTAATAACAATAGTGGCACTGCTTTGACTGTAATCATTTATTTATTGCAGTGCTGATAGAGATAGGGGTGAGCTTTGTGTCAGCCAGCTTAAAAAGACCCTGTTTCCAAGGCCTTCCCGTTGGTAACACAGGCTGCTTTAGATTAAGATGACTGTTTCTGGTCCTGAAATCTTGTGGAGTCAATTACCACTCCCGTGGAATGACAAAACTTGCTAATGATGTCAAAGAATTCAGTCACATCCATGTCCTGGTGTGTGGTTGTGTTCCTTCCCAAGTGACCCATGAAGATGCTTGAAAAGGCGTCAGCATATTGGCAAGGAAAACTCCATTTGAGAGACAAAAATGTTGTCCAAAGTTTTGGAATTAAACCCCAAAAGCTGTGTGACACTCCCACAGGGCTACCGAGTGAATGTCAGGGCTTCGTTTAGCAAGTGACTAATGAGAGCCCGGCTTGTCTCTGAGGTAGGTGGCATCTGAGGAGCTAGTATTTGAGCTCTGAGCCAAAGTCAGACAAAATACTGCATTTTTAATGACAAAATGTGCCTGGGAATAGATCTATTATAACATTTTTTTAGTTTTTTTTAAGGCATGTCAGTAGACCTAAGAGGCTGAAATGTCCTGTGTGTCAAACAGAGTGGGCAGGGAGGCCATGGCCAGATCCAGAAGTGTCTCCTCTGAGCTGTCAGCTAAGAAGTATTCAGCAGGATTTACTCCAGGTGTGACGCTTTGCCAGCAAAACAGTGTGAGATCAGGGAGAGAAAAAAGCTAACCTGTGATGTTTAGCTGTGTGCAGAGGGCCCTGCCTGCCCTCTCACACCTTTGGGGGTTTTCCTGCCTGCAGTGAATAAAACTCACAGATTTATCCTCAGCTGCCAGCAGAGCCTCTGGTCCTTCACCCCCTGCAACAGCACTGGTGCCACAGCGAAGATCTGAACCCCCTGAGAGAAGTGGATGCAGAGCAAAGGGCACGTGATGTCTGGTGCTCAGGAATCCCTTCCACCAACCTGCTGCAGTGTCCCTAGGCTGGGCTGCAGCACCGCCTGCCCCAGCGTGGCACACCCACCGTGTGCAGGCAGGGATGGCACAGCCGTGGCCAGCCCACCCTTCCCACGGCTGCTCCCGGACTCGCTCTCTGCTCCTGATCTGTCCTGTCTCTTCTGGCAGATTCACATGATTCTGGCTATTGCTGAGCCCTCATGTCCTTGACGTGGTGTTCTTCAAAAAAGCGGTTTCTAGTCTGATTTTAGAGTTAAATAAGAATTTACACATCACAGATCTATTAATCATTTTTTCCCTTCTGTGGGTGTATCTTCAGGTTTCAGTGATTGATTTATGTGGCCAGATGGGTGCATTTGTTTCCTGCTGTCTTTCAGTCCGGCAGAATCCATGCATGCTGTGCAGTACAGTGAGCTTGAACTTTCACTTAAAATGCATTACTGTACATAAATTCTGAATATTATTCCTTCTTTGGAACAAATGGGATTCAGATGTGATTCCTTCGGCCGTGGCACAAGTTGAGCTTTTACTTCTCAGTTAGTAACGAAGCCTTGCTTGCAGCTCTGATAGGAAAACTTCAGCATCACAGAAGGAGGTCCCCTTCATGTCCTCCAGGTTTTTGCTCCAAATGCCTTTGTGTTTCCTGTCACCACATAATGTGTCGAAGCTTATTAACTGTTGCCAGAAATAAGGACCTGTGAGAGAAGCTTATAGTGCAATCCGTGGTCTACACGAGCATTTTTGTTGCGAGGCTCACACAGTTTGCGTATTGCAGGGTCAGCCTTCCCAGATCCTGAACGGTGAGAGCCACGACGGTGAGGAGCAGGGGGAGTCTGATGCTCAGCCACACTGCAGGCAAGGCACACGCGGGCACACGATGGTGAGGAGCAGGGGGAGTCTGATGCTCAGCCACACTGCAGGCAAGGCACACGCGGGCACACGACACTGTCCTGGTCTCCAGCAGCCGAATGCAAATCTCTACCCTGCTGATGCCAACACTTGTGATGGCAAGTCCATTTCTGACAGGGGAATGGGATCCCTCGAAGCAGCAGGTTCCCCAAGGCCATGTGAAGGCATGCAGGTGGCAGGAGAGGGAAATCCAATGAATGCTCCTACAGAGGGATCGACTTCAGAGAATCCACATGGGAGGGAGGTCTCCCAACAGCAAAGGCAGGAGCTCACACTTCATTAGGCCAGGAAGTCTCATCATGACATGCTAAGTCACAAGGAATTAGCTTCAGAAGTTTTCCCACTCAGGGAGTAAGTTATTTAGCATATAAGGTGTGTGTATTTCTGTATGAAATGGATTTATTTTTTTCTTTTTCCTTCTCTCTGCATGTCAAAGATAACCTCTTCTGGTTTATAATTCATGCCAACTTTTCCAGCCCTGGTGGAGCATTAGGGAGAGACCGATTGTGTTCCACTGGCTGAAAGGCTCTGGCCAAGCAACAGCAAATGTTTGGGTGAAAGTATCGCTGTGGTATGATGGTGTTTCACCTTTCTGATGACAGAAAATGCAGTGCAAAACTCCGTGTTTTGAGTGGTCTGGATTGTTTCTGCCATCCATTTCTCTCAGGCTTCTGTCTTCACGGGATGGGAATTTCTAGTTTTCTCAACTTTTAAGTCTTGACATTGAGTGAAACTCTAACTTAGATTTTCTAAAACGCTAGAAAGGCTCTCCTGGGTGCTGCTGCCAAAGCAGGAGCCACATTTGCACAGTGCCACACTCTGGCACCCACTTTGAAGCATAGACTTCCATTAGAAACCAACAAGCAGGGCTCTAAGGTCTCTGTGCTGCTGGGACTCCTCAGCCCTGCTGAGCTGGCAGCTTTGGCACTTGATTTCCTCTTTTTTTTTAAAATCTGAGTATTAGGAAAAGAGTTTGTCTACAGCTGTAATGAGCCCACTGATGCTTTACTCAGGACCCTCAGGACTGGCTTCCCTTGACCTGCAAGTGCTGGCAGGGGACATCCTGCATCCCCCAGAGCACGTCCCCTTGGACCAGCCCCTCATGCTGCTCACTGCTGGAGACAGCCTGGCCCAAACTCCTGCTGATTCCTGCGATCACTGAGGCTGCTGAGGAAGGGAACGAGCTCCTTTATGAATTTCATGTAGACGTCCAAAAGTGTGAGTGCAGAGAACAGGAGACAGAGGAGTGGCTGGCAATGGTGGCAAGCACTGATGTGCACAGAGATGGATTTCCAGGAGGGGGCTTTCAGGAAATATTGCCCACAGAAATACAGATGCTTCCCTATGAACACTATGATTTGCAAAATACACATATTAGTTTAACAGGATTTTCAATATGAGCGTGTTCATGTTTATGGCCCAGAATATTTCAAATGTGAGCTAAATTCTTTCTAGCTCACTCAGGGGTTTGACATTTGTAAGCCTTTGCTCGATCTAGGAGTATTTTTAATGGCTTGTATTAATTGACAGTGTCCCTTTATGAACTTAAAATAAAATAAAAAAAACCCCTACCTTTTAATGACATTTCCATTTATTCAGAATTATTATTTAAAATCCTAAATTAGCATTCTGCTCTTCAATTCTGACAGGGTCATTACATTTTATACTACAAGAGTTTACATTAAGTTTAAATTATTAAACCCCATTGGCTGCATGGAGCGAGCACCTTTAAGCAAGTTTCTGTAGTTCAGGTGCATTCCAATTAACTATGATTACAAACTTAATTCAACATTTTTTGCCTACATTGCTTCTTGTCCTTATATATAACAGTTATTTTTCTGAGTGTCACTCTCTGCCCTGAGAAGCTGAAGAGCAGCTGAACACACTACCAACAGTACAGGGAGCAACCTGTCCTGGGCAACACAGCTCTCCAAACTGAAGGCAGAGAAAATCACGGAAATAGTAGGAAGTCTATTCTTCTGAAAAAAAAAATAAAAATTTTAAAGTTCATGATATGAACTTTGCCTGTATAGGAGATTAATTTTTTCTGTCAACAGTATGTATTTACTTTGCATTTTCAGAAGTTTTATCTTAATAATTTTCACAGTGTAAGATAATTTTATTTTGGTCGTGAAAGACATTTACGTCCTTTCAGTGGTTACCTGGCATGATTTAGGCAACATTCTGACTTTTTCATGAATTAGGGATGGTAATTTCTTCGGATACCTTAGTAGGGAAACAATTGCAAAGCCACTTATCTGACAGGCTGACAGCCAGTAGGTGGGAAGGGCTTTGCATGGGTGGGGTCTAACAGCCCTAACTGACTGCAAAGGAGCACAGTGGAGATTAAAATAATGTATGCAAAATGGAACAGGATATAATGGGAAGAATAGTTAATTTTCTCTTGAAACTGAAGTTACACTTCAAGGGCAGTATGGATATCTAGCAATAGGCAGCATCTTAAAGCCCTTCAACTGCTGTGACTTCAGGTGGAATTTGCTGCAAGCTATAGATCTGCTTTAATTATTTTTTGAATCTGCAAACTCTGATCATTTGCATGCATTGCTAATGCACTTGTCTGCTGAAACCTGAGCTGCACAGTTTGGGCTTTACAGATTTATCAAGTGAAACAATTCAGCTAATATCACATTAATTTAATTAACTTTAATTTTAAATGACTTGCCGGAGCACCTAACAAATGTAACATCTCCAAGACATTTTAGCAGATAGCTGTGGCTTTGTTCTACACTCTTGTCTAGGAGTGAGAAAACATCTTGTTAGCATGAAAGGCCCCTCACTACTTTAGAGGAGAATATCTTGTTTATACACTAACGTTTGCCTTGATTGTCTGGCTGTCATTTCAGAGGGGAAAGAAAACAGCAGAAGTGCGGGTTGGTGGGGGGCTGATATAATTTTAACATCTGCTGTGTTCTGCAAAGCTCTTTTTCAAATCCGAGTGATAGTTTATTGTACTTTCGGGAGACCCACAGAGGATTGCCTGCAACCTGGGGCTGTGACTGTACGCCCAGCCCCTGGAATTCACTGGCTTCGCGAGAGCTGCTGCAGGATTCAGACCTGCATTCCTGCTGGATGCAAGGCTGGACCCAGAAAGGAGGGTAAATATGGCACTTATTCCTCCACCACATTTTTTTGGTTTTAAAGATAAAAATAATCTAAGAAAAATTCAGATTATCTAAATTCAGTCATCAGGTCTTCTTCAGCTGTCCCATTGTTGATTCAAAGTTTAATGGCAACTGCTAAATGCAGAAAAAAATATTTTTGTATTTACGTGAGTGTATATATACATATATATATATATATAACTACATATCTATTGTCTGCGGAAGCATATTGTCCTGTGTGACAGCACAGGAGGTGTGCTAAGTAATTTTAGAAATATAAATACAGTCTGTTCCAGACATCATTCAGTTTACAGTGACAAACTGGAAAAAATACCAGAGATACCAGAGACGAGGCCTTAGTCCATGTGTGGACACAGCCAGGAAGATACGGGCAGGAAGGTTGTATAGGAACAGCAGTTTATTCACATTCACTTTGCATCATCCATATATATTAAATATTAATAACACTGTATGAATATTCATCTCTGTTTAATATTCATTTATACACGGAAGTTTACAGCCCTTCCCTTTAACTTTTGGTGCCAGATCCAGTGTTCAAAGGGTTATGCTGCCATTGTTTCTGCAAAACGTTTACATTTATCTGCTGCAAAAGAGGCTGAATGGCACCGAAGAGTGTCGTGTTTAGTTTTAAAATGCCACAAATAACAGATTTATAGATTTTTCTAAATACATTATTTTACCTTGACAGCATTAATCATTCATGCTTCCTTCTTTCATTTTTCTACCTGCAATGGATTATTGAAACAGAAAATAACAACGGGAAAGGCTACAAGCAGTATCAAAATGTCAAGTTTGTACTTACAGTTGTATGTGCGTAGACAGGGTCAAGAGCCTCAATTATTTGTATATGTACACAGTGGTACTACATGAAAGGTTATGTCACCTGCAGCTATTTTCTTGCAGATTTAAATAGGACTGATATTCAACTCCACAGTCAGCCACTGACATGGAACATAGAATTGTAAAATACTATGAACTCTTATGTCAGGACCTAAAATATGAACTGGGTGATTGCAAGGTGTAGCTGTGGGCAATCCTATGTATTGCAGTGTAAGTCCTTTAAATTACTTTGCGTTATCCCTGACCTGTTCTTTTCATTTAAGTATAAGCCAGAAACAACATGGAAGTACTTCCCAGGGAGAAGAAAAACCCCTGATATTGCCCATTTTTCCAGTCGCATTTGCTTGGATTTTGAGGGGGGTTTGTGGGCTTTTGTGAGTTTTGAGTTTATTTATTTTATTTTTGTTTTTATGCTTCATATTTCCATGAATCCAGGTATGATAATTTTATGTTAAAAAGCTTATTTTCCATATTATTTAAAAATTTATTTTCCGTAACCCAGGTGTGATAATTTCAAAAAGTCCAAGAGCATGGCTTGCATGTTAATGAAGTGCAAGTCTTGTATCAAAACTGACAGCAGCATTATTTGGAGTAGGCTGTGTGGTGGAGCTAATCAGTATATTTTCACTGTGGAGGAAGGAGGAGAGGAGCTAATCAGTAGATTTTTGCTGATTATTTGCTTATTTAATATATAGTTTATGAAAAAAAAAAAAAAGGGGAAAAACCCCCAACAATAGTATGGAGTTTTTTTGACCAAGCTCCTTGTGGGTAATAGTCACTCTTTTGAAAGGTCAGTAAAAGACCTCCAGCGCAGAGTCTTATTTTTGAAGAAGTGATTGATATAAAATGACTCTATATCTTTAAAGCAACCTACTGAACCAGCAGTAATGATCATATATATCAATAGACTTGTACATCACTGATGTATGACAGCATGGGGGACACATTTATGAATTCCTCAGACTAACTTACTCCTTCCATATCAGTAGCCTTAAAGACAGAAGAAAAATACTTTACTGAAGACCTAACAGCACAACATTTGCGTACTACTGAGCTAACTTTCATTTAAATTATTTATAGGTATCGATATAATTAGTATTGGGCAATAACTATCTTAACAGTCAAAAACATTTCAATGAATAAATAAGTAAATTATCAGATATTAACATCAACATCTATATCTAGATAGGTAGCACAAATCATGTATATATGTTGAATTAATAGAACTATAATTGTAAATTTATTTTGAGGCATACCATAGACTTAGCCATCACGCTAATTCATCTTGCCAATTTTTACAGTTCAGTCACTAGAAGATTTTGTTGATTTTTGGTTTTTTTCAGGTTTTAAAATACAATTTTCACTGTCTCAAAGTACATTGAAAGTAAATTAAGGCATTAAGTATTGCTGCATGTATATGATTTTCAAAACTCACTACTAAATTCTGTTACACATCCAAAAGTTTGCTCTCTGCTTTCCTGGAGGATAAATGTGGTCATTATTTCCTCTGGAGCAGGGTGATGTCATTACATAACATGGTCTCCTCTCTGTAGTTTTTGTTTTCACCCTTTTAGACTTTTCCCCCGTTATTTAATCTCTAGAGTTATCTCATTCAATTATAAGAGATAATTGATTTTAATAAGTGCTAATTGTTCTGCAAAAATTCTTCGTGTGCATACACATCCTTATACCCACACACGGAGGCATTCATGCTACAGAATTTAATATCAGTTCCAGGGAAATTACTTTGAGCTGCTTAACTGAAATAGAAATCTCATGAAAATCCTGAGGGTTCTTGCTTACAAATATAGCAGGGAAAATAACATGTGTAAGTCAGGATCACTGATATGTAGGTGGTGCCTTTAAGCCTTTAGGATCATGGTTAGGTGTATCTGGTGAGTAAAACACCAGGGAAAGAGAATAGATGGTGAGAGGGAGGGCTGACAGGAGCAGCAGTGGGTGCTTGCAGCCTGTCTTCCCAAGAGAGATGCCTTCGAACTGGGCAGTGTCTCTGGCAAACCCGACTTTCAGGGGAGGGTTTCTCCTGGGTGTCCCGGGGCAGGGCAGGGCCAGAGAGCCATGGGGGGACACTCCTGCCTGGCGCCCATCGGGTGGGTCCTGCAGCCAGTGCTTTCTGCTGGGTCATTTGGCCCCACGCTGGCTCGCTGGGCAGAGATTATCATGGGAGGTTTTCCCCCCCCATTCTTTCTTTCCCTTTCTTCCCCTTTTTTTTCTGCAAGAGCAGACTTAGTTATTCATATTAAGAATATTTTAATAGCAGGGCGATATTGACTGACCATGAAGAAACCTACTCCTGATAGTCAGTGTACTCCAAGTGAAAATATAAGTGAATAATGTTTTACAGTCGCTTTGTATCAGTCTTCTTCCAGGTCCAATCCATCTGTATCCAGTTAGAAAAGACTCCTCCAAGGCAAGTTATTCATGGGTTCATCCCAATTCCCCTCTTTAGATCCTGTAAACAAATCCAATCACTGGCTGTTTAACATTTTTATTACATAAATTCCAACATGCAATAGAACATTACTGGGTACTGCTAATAATGGTATGCATTTCAGATGTATTCTCTTTTTGTCACAAAACCCCTTAAACCATATTCTAATAACTGTGTATAAGATATAATTGGAAAGAAGCATCACATTCAACAACCAGAAGAAATATCTCTGTAGTGCTTTTTGTTGCTTCTGTTTTCATCTAAAGTAACCACCAGACATTTCAGTTCCTTCAAGGAAAAACAACCCAAGTCTCCTGTGATAAGCCAAACGTGCAGACATGCTGATAAATAAGATACATTCGCAGATCTTTTATTACTGTATTCTGTGACAAGATCAAATAAACAGTATTTTGTGGAACATTACGACTTACAACAGAACTAAGCTACTGTCCAAAGATGCTGAAAAATTCCAGTATAAATACACTTTATTTTCAGCTGGATCATGGATGATTAGGGCATCCCCACACTTTGACAATTTTCATATAATACTATGACGAATTTCATGGTTTTCCTTCATCTTACTGCTGCTGCCAGCTCAATACATCTTTTTCTAGTAAAAATTATACAAATCTATGGTTTTTACTCTTCTCATACACCATAAATCCTCAAGATAGTTTCATACATGTTAACTGCAATCTTTCCTTTCCCCATCACCCCTCCCTGGAGTTCCACCAGCAAAACCTCAGATCTGTTGCACAGAAGAGGAGCGGGACATAAGGAAGCATCACTTTGGTGAGATTTCAGTAATTTCTATTTATAAATATCTACCTGTATTTCTTTCACATAAACAATAGTGAAAGACCAGGAAAAGGTTGGGTCATCAACTGGCATCTGTTTCTCTGCATGAGATGTCCCAAGAGAATAATATTTACTGAGCAAACATGAGTTACATGATGGACCATAATGCAGAGTTTTCAAATTGTCTTGGCAGCTGTTCACCTGTTGAATAACTCTGTGACTTTTTGAGGAATTATTTGCTTGATCCTGTCAAGGCAGAAGAAAGAATTTTGATATATACAAAAAGCCATCTATGCTTTTCTCTTTAATAATCCCCCTTCACAATATACTCATTTATGAAGCCTGACTTTACTGATGAGAAGGGACAGGCAGATCTTTGGCCTTAAGAGTTTGTCTCTGCCGTTGTTTTGGAGCACTTTCTTTGGGTCAGATCTCTGATTTTCCTCATTGCTCCCACCGTGGCCCTCCTGGCAGCCTGGCTGCTGTGAGTTTGTTGATGGCTGCCTTCGAAGGGAGGCAGAAGAAGCAACCCCCCGATCCTGTGTGTCCCCTTCATCCCTTCCCGTGGGTGCCACTGAGCAGCCCTGCAGGACCCATCACTGGGGCCCTGCCCGACGGCATCAGCCTCCAGTCCCTGTCCAAACTGGGAGTGATGGTGGGAGGGCAGACTGGGGTCCCAGCCTGGCCCTTGGGGCACTGGGGACGAAAGTCCAAATGTGGCTTAAATGTTCTTGTAAAGCTGGAAGTCCCACCAAGGCTCATTTCCTTGGCGTTCTTTTCTGCTCTGCTCCTTTTCAACTTTACCACGCGTAGTGTAAATTTTTATAAGAAAAGGCTAGCAAGAGAAGATAATACATTTTTTTTATGTGCCACTGCCCGCCATTTCCCCCGTTTTGCTCTTACGGGTAGGGGTTTATTCTCATTGAAAAATTCTATTTACTGTCCTCTTATGCTTCCTTTATCTCTGAATTTAATTTTTATGTGCTCTAATTATTTGAGCAATAAAATTTTCTTTGTATGGGTCAGGGATTTTTGGCATAAAGAGAAGAAATATAGTTAGTTCCTTGTTGTCTATCACAGTAACTAGTTTCTGCATGCAAGGAATAGTTGCTATGTTTTGAAAAATATAGAAATTAAAAATAGCCCCTGTTAAAAGCACAATCCCTCAAACGGAGGGCCTGTTCCAGGTTTGAGGGCTACCTTTGTTATGAACTCAACATAACTCTGAAAAGCATTCAGGACACAAAACATATTTTAATGTTTTGTGCTTAAAAGATTTAATACACATTAAATCCAGATTAAATGCAGAAGATTGAAACAAATCTCTCACTGGAGAGATATTTGTGTTTTTGATCCACAGTCTTCAACTGAGTTTTGTGGAATCCTCAGAGATGACAGTAAGAGTCCCAAAAGCTTGCAGATGTCATTTTGCAGGACCGTGACCCCGAGACTGAGATTCTGCAAAGAATTTTTTGAAATGCATTAAAAAAACTTTTCTTTCTGTCCCCAAATTGTGTTGGGCATCCGAACCTGCTCCTAAATTAGGTACACACACCTGATGACTTAAAACTCGCCATCTGCATGTGGAAGGGACTAAAAACTTGTATTTCTAATTTTGACAAATAGTTATATTTTGTTCTCTCTGCCATGAGTTGGGGCACACTATCATTCTTTGTTTCTGGCAAGTAACTGAAGTATTATTAAGATTTTCTTTCCATTTTCTTAGAACTCCCCAGGGTCTATAGTTTTCTTTGCGGAAACAGTTGCCATTAAATATGCTGTATGTCAATGCAGCAGTGAGGTGGTTAATTTTGACTGAATATTATGCTATATAACCACTTGGCATTTAACTTGAAAAATGACTTTCTGCTTCACCTGTCAGCAGCCCAGTTCTCATCAAATAAGTGAGTGAGAAAAATTTTTAAATTTCAATTTCCTGATGCTATTAGACACTACTTCTTCCATACTTAAACAGTTTAGCAGTGCATGTACATGTTTTGGTATTCATGCCATGCATCACACTACATGCTATTACAATAGCTTTTTTGTTTAAAGGGTAAAGAGATGCACGGATCTTTATCTTGGGGTTAGGAAAATGTATTGCAGGAACATGGCCAATCAGGTTTCTGAATAACTTTGTAACATAGTACCATAACCCTGATGCAGTGCAAGGAATTTAAAACACTGGGTGCCTCCGACTCCTCCGAAAGGAAGCCTTCTAGATGGAGACACCAGCACAGCAATGCTGCACTGCACCTCCTCAGGTGCCTCAGGGGCTATTTGTCTGTTTTATTCTTTCAGTTGCCAGACACAAAATTCTGATAAATCATGCAAGATATTTTCTTTCTCTTTTTTTCAGTATATTTTAGAGTTTTAAACCATTGTAATTTTACATTAATGGTGAGTTTTCTTTGTTTCTACTTCAAATACAAGACCACTTTTCACTGATGGCTAATCTATCCCCAAACAGTAAGTATTTTGCATTGACAGAGGGAAGGCACAAATGAGATTTCCTGATTTCCTTTTCATTTCTTATGCTACTTCACACAGTTTTCACTTTGCCACTAGTAAGTCTGGAGACATTTCAGTCAGGTGGAAAAATGCATCATCTCTGCCGTATTTCCCTTTAATTTTTTGCATTATTTTTTTATTGCACATTACAATATGTGTAAATCCATAGTTACATAATAGCAAACATCAAACATAATTCTAAGTTAAGTGTAGTTATGTGCTTGTATCACTAAAGTAATTATTATTTGTTTATTCATTTGGTTAGTCTTGACAATTGACTCAGTCCAGTGGGTTTCAGAACAGTATGGACAGCAGCATTTACTGTCTTAAAAATAGATATACAGCAAGCAGGCAGGTGGTACTTAGGGATCCAGGGGTGAAAATTACATGCTGGTATTTTAAGTCATGTTTACAATAAAAAATAAAAAATAAAAAAAAAGGCAGTGTGGGGGTAAATTCTACTGTCTTTAAGAAAGTACTAAGTTATGGATTGGATTAATCTGTCTAGTATTTCCATTTTATTGTAATGTAACTTTGCTGAAATCAAGTTTCATCAGCTTGAACAAGGCATAAACCCCAACCATGAATCAGGCTCAGCATTAAAAGAACTGCAGAACTGCCAGGTGTTTTTTAAGTGTCTCTATTCCTGGTAACACTCTTCAGGGGTTTTAGTCTTTCCAAAAATGTGTGTTTTTCCAGCTTGCAGCAGATTGGAGAGCAGCCCCAGCATGTGCCTCTGCTTGGAGCACCACAGGGATCTTCTGCCTCGGCGCACGTCTGTAGGCACAAAACCACTCGGGGAGGGAGCACAGTCTCCTGAACTTGGGACAGACATTTGTAAGAAGGCGAGGCTGTAAGCAGGTGAGAGTATTCACTATGCCTTGTACCATGTGCAAATAAGTGTAGTGGTTTAGTGACAGTGACAATGGAAACACCATGCCCTTAGGGTTGATTATGGTTATGCTCGCAAATTTATGGGAATTACTATTTAATGAAACAGCAGTAGACACTCCTAACCCGTGGGTAAATTGGTATAATGTTTGTATAATGTTGGGTAGTTATTAACTCCATGGCATTGCCCTGGATTTACTCTGTGGTCATTGGGCAGGCTCTGTTCTTCTTCTCCATCCCTGCCAGCATGGAGGTGAACTGCAGGGTGTCCTCTTTGGTGGACTGATTTTTCTCCACAGAAATAATTTTCCTAGACTGAGAAATGTGGAAACTCATCAATAGTTGTGGCATTCTCTGTGTAAAGAAGGGTGTGTTTTACTGTGCTGGTAGAAGTGAGATTTTATTTTTTTTGTCTTCTACTTACAAATATACACACAATTAGGACTATGTTTTACCGGGTTTGCACAGGAGCATGGTGGGGTCTTGCAGGACCCCACACCTTCTGCTCATGACTGTGATCAAATATCGTGTCCATGTGGTAGTTTGTGCTCCTAAAGCCTCAAGTGAAGAGCACAAGCTCTTCAACCAGCCCCCTCAGAAGATCATCTGCACTAAAACAGTGTGTGGGGTGAAAATTGAAGCTTTGGGTGTCAGCTGGGTGCTCCAAGGTTCACAGGAGTGCTGGCTTTGAGAAGCCAGAGGTGGTGGCTCGTGGAGTCCCTGCTCAGCCCACGCAGAGATGAGGGTCTCTGAGAGCTCCCCACTGCTTGTTTCCCAAGAGCTTACAGGAATCCTTTTGGCAGCGACCACAGGGCAGAGCAAAAGGAACAAGGATTCAAATCAGTCCCAGGGTCGGGGCAGAGTAGGACTGGCACAGGCAAAGCAGCAAGAGCAAAAAAGTTAAAGCAGCAAGGTGCAAAAATCATTGAGCTCTCCCGGGTGACATCTCTGGCCATGGAGAAGTGCCAGCACAGGGCTGTGCCCATGCCAAGCAGCTCCTCTGGGAGGGGGCTTCATTAGCACCAGCTTTGCACTGCCCAAGGCATGGCACACGGGCACTGCCTGCCTTCCCAGGGCCCACCAAAATAACCTTCCGTGTGCCAACGTGTCCTGCAGAGGCCTATGGAGGGATGATAATGGCTGTAAGACTTGTCAAAGTCTAATTAGTTGCTCACAGAAGAGAGATTTCAAGTTTTTTGGCCGAATCTCTTTTGTTTGGAAAGATCCCAAACTGCTGCTTCCTGGGAGCTTGCCTTAGCTGTTAAATCCACCAAGGGCTGCTCCGTGGGATGACAGATTTTATTTTTAATTTTTATCAATAATATTCTGCTTTACAATGGGATTTTTTTTTCAAGGTTAAATGAATGATAATTAGAGTTGAGGGTGTTCTAACCCAAAGGGTTGTACGGGATGTTTCCTCGCTGACCTCCCTTCTGGCAGCACCAAGGGGAGTGAGTTCATGTATCACTGCAGAAAGCTCACGAGTCCCCTTGAAGCATTATGAAAATTGCTGTGCACGGCTATTTTGTTTCTGAAAGACAAATTCTGTGCCAAAGGTAAAGAGACAACAGGTGAACAGAGGCGGTGCTATTGTGGCAGTGCAGTTCCTGTGCACGTGGTGAGGGCATCAGGCAAGCGTCAGTCAGTCCTGTCCCCTCCTGCCCTCCAGCCACAGATGAAGTGCAGAAATATTCTTATGCAAAATCCCAAGCACTCCGGCTGGCACTGAGGTTCGTTAGGCCCACATGCTGATTGTCTCTGAAACCACAAGGCTGGCACTTTCCACCCCAACTCCTGCTGGGCTGAAGCCACAGAGGTTCATCGTGTGAATGAGCCCAACCTCAGCACTGAGACCCCCAGAGCTCTGTGTGCAGGGTCAGCCCCTGGGACACGCGTGCCCCACGGGGTTCCTGCTCCAAATCGAGCTGCTCTGGCTTCACAAACTTTCTGCTGGGAGGAAAATAGTTACAAGTGCTCTGATTCCCTCTCCGTAAAGTAGGGAGAAAGACCGTATCTCCTAATTCATCCGTTGTCATCCGTTAACATCTCATCCATCGCACATTTCTTTAATCATTGGAGGGCATTTGCAGATATTTAAAAATGCTTTCTCTTCCTTCAGGAATTTTTATATTGGGTTTTATAGAAGGTTTATAATAGAGCAAATAACAGTTTGGATGAAATTCTGGGAATTCTTCTGCAGTGTGCTTCTGCATGATAATCGTTATGAGATTGCTTCCCCACTGCTTGCTTAATGCAGCTGTCCAAGTTTTGTATTTACTGGGAAACCAATTTGTTTTAAGAAATTAACAAAACAAATACTTAAGTACTGCGCTGAACCTATCGTAAAGTTTTTATTCATTTTGGTGAGAAGGAAAAAAGCATTATAGTGCTTATGGAACAGCCTTTGAAGCCACATTTATGAAATTGAATCCCTACCAAAATAATTTGCTCATGTTAATACAGATGTCATATGGCATGGAAACAATTATTCTGTTGGTTTTGTCTCTAAATGGTGTCGAACTTTGCTGTGGCAGTGGGCTAATCTCTGCTCAGAGAGGCAGGCTGACTGCCTGGGTACAGCAACTGTGCCCCTGATGTGCAGAGATGCTGACGGCAACTGTGAGTGCTTGGACAGAGTCACAATATTTATGCTCCTCAGAGGAGGGGGTGCCCTGGCACTGCCAGGCAGGGCTGCCCACTCCTCCCGTCCTTTCTGTAGCCCAGCACATGAGATAATTTCTATGCTCTTCAGGGCAGGCACTGCTTCTCAATCCCTGTGAACTCAGTCACTGGGGCATCACTCCTCTGAACGTCCTTTGATTAAAAGCACGGGGTGGGGGGGAAACAGGTCTTTCTGGTCACAGGAGCACTGTGCATCTCCTGCTGGGCTTTCCAGCTCATTTCTCTCTCCGTGTGGCCTCCGGAAAACTTCCTTCCTCCAGCTCAGTGGTGACTGTGACTCTGCAGCAGGTCCTGGTGACGTGCTGTGCTGAGGTCATTGCAATCTCCCTCCTTCAGCCAGGACCTGCTGCACCAGGGACCGGCTCTGCTTTCCACCTCCTCCTCTCAAAATTCTGTGCATTTGGGTCTTTTTGCTCCTGTGCACTTGTAGGATCAGTTTCCCCGTGGAACTCTCTGTCTTTCATTACCAAATTCTGAGCTGTCTCTTCAGCATAGCTGGAATGGTCAGCCATCCCTGGTTTTCTCAGATATCTGCTGGCATTCTGAAAAATGGCACCTGTAATTGTGCTCCTGCCAGAACGGGGAATGGGCATGAAAATAGAGGCACATCTGAGTAGGTTGTTCATTGTTGTTCCCTTTTTTTAAGGAGAAAATACTTGCTAATGGAAAAAAAATTGGAGTTGAACGGTAATACCTCATAGCAACTTTCACCAAGTATTTTTTAGGGTACATTGCAGGCCCTGGATCTCACATGGCCCTCTACACTGTTGGATGACCCTGGTGCCAAGCTCCTACCCAGCAGGTTGCATTTGTCTGTGCTTGGCAGTCCATGTTTTTTATTTCACTTTTAAAAGTCTTCGGTTAAAAATGTCCAAAACACCAGACCTCAACATTTGGCCCAACATGAGATCTTAAACTTCTGTCCTTGCTTCCTTATGGGTATCCCTGCCCTTGACCAGGGATCCAGTGCAGTGCCCTGGCACTGGACTCTGTTTTCACGAGGGTGAACCATGAAGTGTGAGGCAGGAAGGAGCAATGGGTGATTCCCAAGCCCTCCAATTGCCAGGAAGGAGCAATGGGTGATTCCCAAGCCCTCCAATTGCCAGGAAGGAGCAATGGGTGATTCCCAAGCCCTCCAATTGCCAGGAAGGAGCAATGGGTGATTCCCAAGCCCTCTAATTGCCCCCAGACTCCTCTCGGACAGCAGCCAGCCTGTGGCTCCCGAACATGCACCCAGTGCCAGTGAGATGAGCAGGTGTGGTAGGTTTAAATGTTAGGCTTTGGCTGGGTTTGTTGTTTTTTTGGCCTTCCTGGGAAATGAGACAGGTGATGTACATTGACAAATCAGAGGCATTCCCTCCTATCTCACATCACATGGGATATAAGGATGAGGGAGGAAGTTCTGGGTCACTCTGTCTTGGGACCCTTCCTTGGGTCAGTCTCTTCAGTGCAGTCTGTCCTCCTGTGGCCAGGTCAGTCTCTCGTTGGGCAGGTGGTGGGGAGAAGGATCACAGCTCGGGGCTGGACACTTCACTATTTGGGTAATGCAGTGCCTTGTCTGCCTTCCTTGGGTGTATAAATATATAGTACCTATATAGTACCATTGGAGTTACCCCTCTCTCCCTGTACTTGCCTGGTATTTGTGCTGTGTGCATATAGTACTAAGTTCCCTTTTCCTCCTCTGTAAATAAATATATATATATATCTGTTCCCCTCATGGTCTGAAGCTTTTAAGTTTTCTCTCCTTCCCCTCGGCATTTTCACTGTTTTTCTCCCCTTTTGGGGGGGTTTGGGTGGGAGGCCTGTGCTGGTGCTGGGAAGCTCTGCCCGGTGGTGCTTTGGTTTGGTTTTGCCCAGGGTCAAACTTGCCCAGCAGGGCGTGTTGGGGAGCCCTCGCCCCTCCTGCCCGGCTGCACCGGCCAAGCAAGAACAGCGTGTTGGGCCCCAGTTGTTTGAATCGGTGATGGCAAAGGGTGGCATTTCCGCAGGGCAATGTGGGGCTGCTGATTTGGCGGTGCCTTTGGGGAGGAGGGGAGTTGGGCTGGCTTTTGGTTTGCTTCTCCCTGCGCAGGGCAGGGAATCGTGCCCGGGGCTCTGCCAGCCCCGCCACCTCCCCACGGCACAGCAGGGTTGTGCTTCTGCTGTTGTTGGTAATTTTTCCTTGTTTTCCTTCTCAGTGATGCCAGCTGCATTGAGCTTTCCAGCTGCTTGTTGTTTCACAGCTAGAAAATCTACACTGGGCAGTGAAAGGACAAAACACAATTTCTGTCAAAATTTTTGCTCCTTTATTTTTTTTTCTCTTGGTCCGGTGGTCGAGCCCTGAATCCGAACAGACAAATGTCAGACAGTTTCCCTGCCTGTCTGTTAATAACTCAGAGTGAAAGACCGAAACACACCTTGCTTTAAAACTAATCCACTCACCACTTGCCTTCTTCCAAACTGATTCCCATCACCAGGGCTCGAACTGTAGCAACAGGTCTACAAACACCTCTGACTTCCAGTTCAATGTAATTGTCTGTATGCTAATTGACACTGAACTGCTCATATGTAAGCTCTGCCTGAGTTTGCCCCCTCTCCCTGGAGAAACGAGGAGTCCCGAAGTTCCCTGGGTGGGATGCTGCCAGCGATGTGATCCTCCCCCCATGTGGCTGCTCAACAACCCTCTC
This sequence comes from Grallaria varia, assembly GCA_013396735.1. Classification (NCBI taxonomy): domain Eukaryota; kingdom Metazoa; phylum Chordata; class Aves; order Passeriformes; family Formicariidae; genus Grallaria; species Grallaria varia. The sequence continues at coordinate 1,175,427 of VWZG01002274.1, forward strand.
GCCACGCTGTGGGTTGGATGCTAACAGCAGGAAGCATTATTTTAGAAGATTTAAATTAGCAGATTTTATTTACCGCACCAGTATTCTCACGAGGCATCTCACTTCTGTCTAAAAGGGTTTTAAATTATCAGCTTTTATTTATCACAATGGTATGCTCCTGATTTATCACACTTTCCTGTGTCTTATTTACTCAGACCAATATGGCATAAAAATAGCTGTGTAATATAGAGAACTCAGAAACACTTGTGACTTTTCCGAAAGCAGGGGAAAATTAAAAACAGTTGAAAAATATCAAAGAAACCTTAACTGATACAACTTTTGAGTCTACTTTTGACTGTGTATACTATTGAAAGCAATCTGGACAAGAGGACCTAATTCAACAGCTTTGCCAGTGCGTAGAAAAGCAGGGTTTGAATTAGTGTCTAAAATTTAAGGTGCTTCAGCTGTATTTAAGGCTCTAAATTAAAGCTATACCAGTTGCAAGACAAACTGGAAGGAGCCTTTGGGCTTTGTGCCATTCCGTGGAGTGTTGTCTAGTTTCAGGTGTCATTTCAGTTAAATCCCTGCATAAAAAATATTTAAGAGTATCTTATTTTGCTTTTTTATCTCTGTAACTGCTTCATTTTTTTCCTACTTATGGAAACATCAAAAGGAATTCAGGCTCGCTTGGTCATAGTCTGGACATCACGTTTTTATAGGAACAAAGAAAGATGTGGTGTGCCCTTCACACATGCTCATATTAAAAATTTATTAGGGAAGTTTCAACATCTTTCAATTATTAGGCAGATTTTAAGGCTCTTGTAAGTAGTACAATAGTAGTAAGTGCCAGCTGATATTTTACAGAAATATTCCCCCCAAAAATACCATTTGATTGCAAGGGGGAGCAGAACCTCCAGGAACATATCTTCATTTTTGGTAGTTTAGTCCACAGTAACAAAAACCACATTGTACCAATCAGATATTTAATGAGCCTCTAACTCCATTTCTACCTTATCCCAAAGGTATAGCAAATAGTGCTGCTTTTTTAAAATATCAAGAAAACATCATTTGCTCTAAAATGTCCCTAAAAGCAGGTCTAAATTGCCAATAAAGGCTAGGTAATTGTATCAGCATGGATCAGAAAGCATTTCTCAGAACTGATGAAATAGTTTGCGGTATTGCAGAACCTGAATGATGCTCTCTGTACATTACACTGGAAATATCAGAGACTGGTCTTGGTTTAATTTGCTCACTACTGTGTATTTTGGATTCTCAGGAAATATTTCTCGCTAATGTCATTCTGTTTTTCTTTAAATGTAATTTGTTTGGGGAAAGTCAGACGATTTCTGCAATCATGTGTTCACTTGGAAGAACTTTTTGTTTGTTTTTTGATTGTAGAATACTATTTTTCCAAGAAAATTGCATGTTTGAAAGTTTCCAAATCCTGTATTCCTTATTGTATTCAAGATTTTAAACATTTCAAATTTGAAAAATAATAATTCACAAGATTGTTGCCCAGCTTATCAGCTCTGTCTGGGTAGTTATACAATCACTTGACAACCAAACACACATACAGTATAAATATTTAAGAAAAAGTAAATTCCATTAAGCTGCAGTGTGATAGATGCAGTAGTAGGTACTTATCTTTGAAATATTAAACTCTAGACATTTATATCCGCACAAAAAAGAGTTTCCTGCCATTTGATGAGAATTATGTGCCTGGCACTAATAAAATATTAAACTCCAATTTAAAAGATAAGTATCTTACCCACTTTTTTCATAATAAAACATTTTACAGTGCATGTGAGAGCTAATATGCATCAGAATTTCCATACAATACTGTATTTACAAACTTTCATAAAAGTTTTGTGTCTGCATTTATTAGTTGCTGGCTCTATTTAAGCACTTATTATTTCATATAATGACATTGTGTGTTTCAATAATGCATGATAGAAGGTGTACAAACAGGCTCTATTTTTTGTAGGAGAGTTTTCTTTTGTTACAGGCAACTGCTGCTGGTTAATTAAATGTAAGTAGCCCCTGAAAATTACATTATCTTTTTCTGTCCCTATTATATAAATTAATGTCAAAGTGATGAAATGTTTCATGTTTAAAATAATAGATACATGTGTTAAAAATTATAGCCTGCAGTTTTCTTGTTTGACAATGCATTATTTTCGACTGCAAATGTCTGTTTCTAACCTTCTGTCAAGAATATTTCGCAAAGGGCAGTAAACATTAGGGGTTAGTTATCAAATATAGTGCCTTTTAGAACTTGGACAGTACTATTTGTTGAAGAAAAGTCATAATATAGGGAGTTTTTATTTTGAAAATCATCTCATAAACTGAAATAATCAACAGATGGTCACCACTAAAAGAAGTTCCTTTGAATGAAGAAAAGTCACCTTTTCTTGCAGATGAGTTTCAGTGTCACCTGTTCCATTTTCAGCAAGATGCTCATTTTGCCTTTTCTTTTCCAACTCTTTATATGAAAGGGTGTGTTAAATTCACTTTCTTTTTTTTTTTTTTACTCTCAGGAATCGTCCCATGAAGTCACCTGAAAGCTGCAAAAGCATTAATATGTTTGTCAGTGTCCTATCACCCTCCACAATCTCCTAGCTTTGCTTCCCCACATTAATTGAGCGATATCATATCAATTTCATTAAAAGCAGCAGTACAGTTAGGGTGTTTATTCCTGTTCTCATAATTATCCTCTTTTACAATTTACAAAAATATTCCATTAGAGTCTTTGTACTACAGCTTTTTGTATTGTGATCAATGTCAGTAGACAACTGCCTTTTTTTAATTACTGAACTGGGTGATTAGAGTTAATAAGCTATGAGATGTAAATACTGCCATTTCAAATAAACAAGAAAGCACTTAGAAACCCAAACAAAGGCTTCCACTGAACTCAGGCGCAACATACTCTGAGAGATCCGTGGTACAGGTGGGTCAGTGTATCAGTTGCTCTGAAGAAGGACGCCCCTTGTTACTTCAAACAGCGAGATCCAGCAGCAGATTTCCAGGGTTTGAGATACTATTTTAAAAGGGGCAGCTTAAAAACTGCCACATTTTCAGATCGCAGTTGTCTTTTATATATATTTTCTACTTTCCAGCTGAAGAGACGGTTGTGCTTTCATAGAAATACTTTATAAATGGCAACTTTGGTTTTCACTTTTGTTCTGTAAAGGACACTCTCCCTGCTCTCAAAGGCAGGAGGTTTTCACAGGGCCATCAACTGCTGCTCTTACAAAGCAGAAACCCTTTCTTTGTATATGCAGCAGTTGTTTTCAGATATGCAGTATAATCTTGGGGTTTGGGTTAAGAACTGAGAAATACTTTTTTTTTAAAACAGCAGGTACATGTAGGTAGAACAAGGACATTTCCTTCCACCTTCTATTTCTTCCTCTAAATTCTCTCCATACAGATGGCAAGGTGCATATACACGTGTGCTTGTGCATCACTAATAACTTTACTGGTTTGTTTTTAAATAGGTTATACATATTATTTTGAGTAAGAGCTCTTGTAAGAAGGATGCATTTTTGTAGTTTCACATGAACTTTTCATTAATTTCCTTGCATGCCTTTTATCACTCCTTTCAGAAGGTATCTATTAACATTGCAGTGTTTTGTAAACTCTTTAATAGTAAAAAAACCTGTTACGATCACAAAGCTGGGGAAGTGGTGCCTAATTGCGGCCAGGATAAACTGCACTTAATATCTGTTGTCAACAAAGCAATTTGCCAAATGATATCTTTAAATCAGTTCCTTAAATTGTTTCTAGTACAAATTATTGTAAATTGTTACATGCAAGAGTCCATTGCAACAAGCTGCCTTTAAAAAAAAAAAATTAAAATAAATTTAAAAAAATTAAAAATACGCCTCAATGAGGCAAATCTGTGTTGCCAGGGTCAGGATTTATTTGGCTTTCCCGCGGGGGTCCCTGTGGTCCCCCCTGCAGCAGGCTCTGGCAGGGCAGTGTTGGGAGGGCAGCGTGTGCCGGCTGCGCGATCCCACCAGCGCCCTGACAAGGAGACGTGGCTGCTGCCCCCGGGCACTGCTGGCACCCACAGCACAGGGGCACGAGGACCTTCTCCTTCCCTGCGGCCTCCAGGTGGGATGGGGGGACCCCAGGACTGGGACCCCCCTTGTGCAGGGTCCCAGTGGACCCCCAGCTCTCCTGGGTCCCTCCGTGGGCTGTGGCTCCAGATCTGCAGGGCTGCAGCTTCACTCCTGCAGGTGGGGATTTTTCATCTCTGCCCTTCTTAAACCTTTTTGCAGTGAGAGGTTTCAAGTCGAACGTGTTTCTGCACACTTTTCCCGAGAAGGCAGATTTACATATGCATTAGGTTCATTTTATCAGAATACACACACGGCAGTGACACGTCTCATTGACAATGTGCTGTCTGATGGATAACTCTGTACAAACCACATATTTGAAAGGAAAATAGGAGGAGGAATAGGATTAAGAGTCTGTACATAAGTGACATCATGTTTTGTGAAGATGAACTGCAGGAATGTCTTGCCCTACTTCATATTTTTGGATTATTCAAAGTTCCAACAAGTGTTTTGCAAGGGTAAGAAACTCACTGCTATATCTCCTCATCAGACAGAAATTATTACGACCTAGTTTGTCCATACATGAAATCATTATATGCTTTATTTAATACTGAAAATACTGGGGGGGGGATGGGTGGAAAAAAAAGTGACTTGGATGCTTGGATTTTGTCTGCTCCTGCAAACTTTGGTTTTCAGTACCACACCACCACATGGGTGTAATTCCATGTCCAGACAGTGCAGATTGTGGTTTTGTCTTTCAAAAGTGGGCAGCAGTGGTGAAATATTGTGGGTTTAATTGTGTCATGAGACATGGGTAACAACAGCTGGCGCAGCTTTGGTCTCAGTAGGATGTCAGTGACCAGGAGGTGTGGTAGATTTTTAGATGCCAGACACTCTGGCAAGAGGAATATCCATACATTGCAAGCCATCCTTCTTACCTCACTGTACGGGCTTCTTCCTACTTTCCTTCTTTTCTCCCTTTCTATTTCTTCATTGCAAGGATCTTTAATAATCTAAAATATATGCAGCTCTGACCCAAGTTAAGGTGAATGGGGGAAAAAAAAGAATATTTAATTAAAAAGAAAAAAATACAAAAATAAAGTAGGGCAAGATGCCTTGTTTCTGGGATTCACCAACACCTCCAGGGCAGGACGGGGCAGCACCACATCCACAGCACAGAGCTGCAAGCCTGCAAAGCTGTGGCATGGAGCTCAGGAACCTCGCCAGGCTTTTCTCTCTGTGTGACGTGGGTGACCCATCACCACGATGGGCTCTTGTTTATTTTTCTGCTGAAGGGAGACACTGCCCACCCTCGCCAAGGGGACAAAATGAAAATTTCTGAGTCATTGCATGCAGAGCCCTGATCTCTGCTTTGCGGTAAGGGCGTTTTCGGTGGGGATAGTTTTGGTCACCCTGAGGTCTGTGACTGCACCCGACCCGAGCCACACCTTCACCCCTCGCTCCTGGTGCCCGTAAGGGAAACCTGCCCTTGGGAGTGAAAAACACTTGGGTTCTGCCTTGGCTTGTTCCTTGAATGTCTCGGGGAGATAGGACAGAGCTTTGAATTCCTACCTCAGATTCCCCTCTATAAAATGGGGCAGTAATAGTGTCTCTGTGCCTTTCAAGGGGAGCCTTCAAGGATCTGTTAATAAATGTCAGTGATGTACTTTAGAGATCCTCTAAGGAGTAGCCTCTGGAAGTATACAATGAATTATTGACTCTCTCTTTCTGACCCACTCTCCAGCACACTTTCACACCCCTGAAATCCCTTAGAAATAAGGTGCTGGCACCACAGTTTTAAATTACACTGCTTTATGAAAATGCCAGCACTTAGGCACCCAACTATTTATATATATACAGGTATTACTATATATATATATATACACATATATATATATCTGTGGTGACCTGTCTTTAATGGGAAAGTTGGCTATTTGTCTACTAAGCAGGTAGATTTTGCCAATTATAAACCCAGCTTTTACAGCAGTGGGAACCTTCATCCCCAACATCCATCCAGAAAAAAAAAATCAACTTTTAAAATGAGGCTGGAGTATCACCTGTGATTTCAAATATATCTAACTCTTGGATGATGCACAAAGCCCCATTAGCCCACCCAGGATCTGGGGAACTTCCAGGACCAGGAAGGACCACGGGGGAAAAATGCTCCAGTTTCTTCATCCCGTGGGGAAGTGAGGGAGTGTCAATAGAGGTGACAGTAAATAGAGGTGACAGATGTTGTTCATGCCAATGAGCATGTCCTGGTAGGGGTACAGTCCAATTGCTATGAGCACCTGACAAACTACATAACTTTGATTAGGGCTTACTGTTCCTAGTTCAGTGGGCTGGGAAATCACACAGCAGACACCTCAGATGGAGCTCAGCATTGTCCCAAACCCAACTCCAAAGATGAGCTCTAATTTCGTATTTGTCGTCACTGGTTGTTTGGGAGTGTTTAGCACCTCTCCAGATCATCTGTGCAAGTGCCTGTGTGTTGGTTTATGTGAACAGAGCAAAAGTTTTCATATGAATCCTTTTTTATACGTTTGTGCATGAAAAAAAGAGAAACAGCAACGGTAAAATATTGTTAAATTATTCTTGGCTGAACTAACTTGTTCACATAGAGGAAGAAAGATAACAAAAACATCTCGAAAATTTCTTAGTGTTCCCCCCCTGTGATTTCCAACTATGTCATTTCACTGTCTTCATTCAGTGTTTCATGCAGGCATTTTCAAAACAGATAATGTTTCATTTCATTTGACCTTGTTCTGAATTTTCCTTCTATTTTTGTTGCTTATTTATTTTTTCATGTGTTTTTAATCTAAATGAAAAAATGGTTTGAAAAAAATAGAATGTCTTTATCCTCTAAGGATTTCTTTTTTACTCTTCCAGTTTACCAACAGGTCAGGGTAAAAAAGATTGTCTTCACTCAGCTGAAGTTTATCTTATTGTTTTATGGTGGGACCATAAAACCTGGGGTGCTGTCACCAGCACCAGCATTCATTAACACCTGTACTTTTGTGCTAAAATTTGGAGGGGAAAAAGAAATTCTCTCTGTGCCTCTAGTAAGATACAGCCTTGATTTATAGGTGATGTTATCATCTATCTTCATTTGGTATACATTTTTAAGAGCCTTTATGTGACTTCCCTTTGGTGTCTCTGTAGCTTGTAGGCAGAACTTCAGGGACATCTCCTACTCCTTATTGTGAGCTGGTTCTGGAAAACAGAAATGGTTCTGAGGAGAAATCACAATCTCATGAGCTACGGGAGGGTCTAAGGGTGTATGTTTAGTTCTTGCTTGAGACACTTGCACGTGGCAAGTTGGCCTTACTGGCCTGGCTTATACTGGAAATCAGTTTGGCATTTATGGATGCTCTTGCCTTGGAGAAGATGTCAAAATGATTGTAGACCATTAAACACAGTCTAATATACCTTGATGTTAACTTACACACTGGTGATGAGTATCAGGATTTCCATAATTGTTTGGCAAGTATTCTGTCTATTTATGTAGCCAACCATTGATATTCACAGCATAAAACCTGGTTATTCAGCTAAACCCCCGTGCAATCAATCAGTGATACAGTCTATCAAGTGTCTCAGTCAGCCTGTATTCATTACCATGCTGGGTTGTTTTTTTTACATTTGAAGACATTTTGGATGACTCAATTTCTCTAATCTTCTAGCATTCCCTCTGTCTTTAGAGGAGAATTTGTAATTGTTGAATTATTCTTGGCCATCCTTCATTCGGAATTTATGTTGTAATTTCAGCAAAAGCCAGACCTTGTACAGCAGTTTTCATCTTTTTTAAGGCTGCTTCTATTTCTTGAAATGCTGGAGGGTTTCCAATTATTCCTTCTGGTCGCTTTGGATGTGAATTGTAACAGATCATCCCAGAGTCGTGGTTCAACATTGTTAAGCTTATCAATATAAATATAATGTTAAACCCTTTTTAGATAATTGGGGGCTAGGTGTGAAAATGTGACCAATTTATGCATAAATTGGTCCTACACTTCTCTTTTTTCCCTTATCAGAAAGAATATCATCATGAACAGGTTTCAGACTGTTCCTTGTCAGGGCTTCTTCTGTACCTGTTAACGGTTGATTAGGTTGTTATATCACATTTCAATACCTGCTTAACCTGATGCCAGTCAACTATGCAAACAAAATTCATTAAGGCAAACAGAAGTCTCTGAACTGGAATTGTAAGGCAAAAAAAGGAAAAAAAAAAAAGAGGGGTTGATGCATCAGCTCCTACTGTGTGAAACAATGAAACCTTATAAATCTATATATTGGAAGAGCACTGGATCATAAGTAAAACTAAAAATGAGGAATGAGGTAACAAGCAGAGGAGCCTTTACACCCACTGTCTCATGCCTGCTGGTGTGAGAGTCTCTCTGCCAGGCACATGGGCATGCTGGAGGCCACTTTCAGGGGGCAGCTGAATATGTGGCCTTACTGGTTTATGCCCCATTTCCAATTGGTGTTTGCCACAGCAATTCTCAAAGCAGTTTGTCTTTTTCGCTGTGCTTATTATGTTCGTAGGAGTCTCCTTTGTAGCCCATCATCATGATGAAGTGAAGTTTAAAATTACATTGGGTGCCTGCTTAAGGACCATGGTGTAGGTCCAGGGAGAGGACTTGCCCAGCCTGGTGAGCCCCGTCCATCACTCACACTGACCAAAGCAGCTCTTCAGGAGAGCTTGGACAGGCAAGGGGGGGACTGCAGGACCCACTGCAAGGCTTTGGGCAGGGACAGAAAATGTGCCAGGGGGAACGCTCAGAGAGGGATTGACCTGGTAAATTCTCCTTTCAGAAATACCATGAAAGAGAGGGTTGAAGCAGAGCGAATTTTGCATTTAAACATATCTTTTCTGGAATTCTTTGGTGAGTGTGGGTAGAGCAAGGCAAATGCCTTAGAAAACTTTTCATATGCAGCCAGTGCCTGCTCTGTATTTGTGGCTTGAGATGAGTGAATGCCTGCAAAAGAAAAAGTGTTGTTTATTTTGATAATGTTTAGTCTGTTGATTTAATATACAAAAAGAATGCCGTCTTAGTACTAACTATAACAAATAAAAACTGGCTGGTGAAAGAGAGGATGTCTCTACTTACAAAATATGTAAATCCACAGGAAAAGACTAAAATACCTCTTACAATAGCATCATGACAGGAATTTCTCCCTTGTTGGAATATATCAATTTTACCCCCTCTCTTCCTACCTTTGGAGAGGAGGGACCTGGGATTAAATTTGTCTTGATTCTAAAACATTTCTAAAAATTATCAAATAGGTTCCATTCTCAGACAGTTCCTGTTCTTTCAGAATTTTTCTGTTAAGACCTTGGTATGTTTTAATGAATTGTGCTGAAGGCCACCATTACCTGCTCCCTAATACTAGTCCTTCTGGGTCAAGAAAGAGGATTGTTTGGAAGTATGATTTCTACTAAGTATGTTTTGGTGGTTAAGGTAAAATTCAAGAGCACTAGGTTTGTTTGCATAGCTTTATTTATCTAAACAATCCCACTCCTAAGCCATTTCAGCATCACCATCATGCACCTTGTGTACACGCCTAAGCCCAGGGGCACAGTTTCAAAGTCAGGATTTCATACTGGGGTGGATATTTGGCCCACATAGTTTAAGAAAACAGAAAATCTGGTGATATGCATTTAATAGCAATATAAAAATAAAACCCAATAAAAATAATGAGAATTATATTTCTATTGGGAGAACATTAAAGTCATAATTGTGCAAATGGGCTTTGGATAATTGATAATACCCATGCAGAAAATTCTTTTCAGTTCCCCCTCCTTTGCAGTAAAATACAGCTGCATTTAAAGAGAAGGAGAAAGAACTTTCTTTTTTCCTATTGGCAAACAATAATGGGGCTTTGACCAGCAGCTTTTGGTAAACCTCAAAGCCACATTGGAATTGAACATGTGCGTTTGCTTTGTTGGCAGCCAGAGCAGCAGCAGGTTCCACCTTGGGAACTGTGGAATGGTGGAGGGATGTCCCCTCTTGGCTGCAGCCCTGCTGATCCCTGGAAACCCGGGTAAAGGTTCATCATTTTTATTTGGTGGCTTTCCTGACCCAGCGTCTTCCTGCTGCTGCTGCTGCTGCAGCTCTGCTCAGATGTGGAGCAGGAGGAGCCCCATCAGCTGGTCTGCAGGGACTCTCGCTGTTGTTACCTTCCTTTGGCAACACACAACCTGCAGACCGGGGCAAGAGGAGCAGGAGCCTGCTCTCCTTCTCCTGCCACCACCACAGGGATGGGGTTTGTGCGTGTAGTGCCGGGGCAGCAACTCGTAAAGGCTCTGTGGGAGGGGGGATGTTCTGGTCTTCTCTGTGTTTTGAAGTCACTGGTCTTGTTCCATCACTTGCTGAGTTTATTAACCCATCTCCATCTAGTCACCACTCCAAACCTATGAGGATTTGCCGTGTATGACATCCTGAGGCATCCTCATTGACAAAGGAAAGTGCCTCTATTTGGGCTCATGGATGGCGAGGTAGATGTCCATGATTTTGTCCCAGTTACACTTACATGAGACCCATCCTGTTGCACAGCTTCCCTGTGACCTCTTTGTCTTCATCTTAAAGCACAAAAATGCAAAGTAACAAATGTGACTAATGAAAGAAATTTTTGAGGTTTATTTTATGAGAAAAGAATATTCTTGCATCCTCAGGGTAAGTGTAGAGTGAAGTGGGCAAGCTCACACACAGCAACGGAGTAATGTAGAGCAAGAGCAGGTGGCAGAAGTGCCAAAGCAAAATATATTCTACAAACAAAATGATCAAGAAAGAAATTTCCTCCAGGCCAGCTGGACTGGCCAGCTAGTCAGTCTGTAAGGGACAATGCTCTTCTGTTCAAGAGCTTGCCAGACTATATTTAATTCAGTGGATTTTTAGATGAAGTCTCTAAATATTCTGTTTTCTCCAGCAAAGCAAAAGGAAGCAATAAGTTAGTGTAGCTGAAATTTAAAACATAGACTTTTACTCAAAAAAAAAAAAAAAAGAAAAAGTGGAGTTTTTTCCAGTACTGGAACAGAAGTCTTGTAATTTCTCTTAACACTTGTTTAGTCTTTCTCTGTTTTGGATTCTTCAACTTTTAAAAAGGATAACTCTGTTTAGTTGCCTGAATTGTTGCTTGAATGATTGTTGCACTGAAACTTAGATAATATAATATTTATGAAGTATTTTCAGATCATTGAGTAGTAGACAATTTGGAAACCTTCTATTGTACTGAATCTCTATTTTCTGTCAAAGGATGTCTCTTCGTATTTTAAACAAGAAAGTGTTTGTGACTCTGTGCTTATGAATCAGTCTGGATTAGGTTGCTTTTATAATTGAACAAGTTGAAGAAAAGATTGGAAATATGGTACTGAGGCTCAACCACCAGCCAATAAAATAGGATAACCAGTGGTGTCCCTGAAGTCTCACCGTCATGGAAACTCGAGGCATTTTACTGGGGTTTTGTTGTTGATTTTGACAATGTAGATGGGTGTAGATTATGTTCTATCTTTTCTTTTTAGCTCTAACATGCCCGTTGTGCTAATCATTTCAGCCATGCCTTGATGACTAATTGACATGGTAGTTAAAAAGCTGCAAGAAGAGCGGCCAAGCATTACAGCATGCCAGCTCATCAGTGCTGGTGCCCACCCATGGGACTGGGTTGGTCTTCGGAAAGGAAGACCAGCAGATAACTGAAGGTGCTTTTAGTTTTAAGGTGTGTATCCTTTTAGAGAAAGCTTCTTATTGGTCATGCAGTGGCAAGGTGGGGGTTTTTTTGGCAATGGCTACTGCTGCCCACTCTGTTATTATGCAAATAAACCTTTCATGGCTGAGACTGAAAAAATATACAGTGTGAAAATAGCTGTAGATACATGGCAGCTCTTCCTCCTGGAGTGCATTTAAGGCAATGGCTCAAACCAAGCAACGAAGGATAAAATGCAAACAACAGGTATCTCACGCAAATATCTCCCCGTTTCGTGGTAATGGAAGGCAGGATCTGGTTTTGCCTTCCAGCTTCTGGTGGGGCTGCTTGAGGGTAACTCACTCTGAGCTGCTGGAAATGCCATCAGTACCCCCTGTGAAATGAGATCTGAGCTGTACAAGGGCAGGGACAGTCTGGGAGGTGAGGACTGTGACACCCCTCTGGGTCCCCACTGCGCCCTGCTGCTGCTGCTGCAGGCTCTGGTGACACGCCATGGACTCACAAGTGATGGCCAGGGCGGGCTGACAGATAAAGCATGGAATTGAGCATGAGGAGAAATCCATGCTTGAATCTTATTGCAGTGTGTCATCTGACTCCTCTGACTGCAGCATGCGACTGAATTAAAGTGAATGATGAAATTATGTACAGTCGTTTTCATAAGCAGAAGTCAGTTACAAAGTGCTTCCAGATGTATGTTTAATGTATTTCTGTTTTATTATGGTGTCTGTTTGATGTACGTGGTACTGACTAAATGGTTAAAAACACTGCAACGAGCACAGAAGTATATTGTACTCAATTTTTTCCAAAAGTGTCAGTGTTGATAACTAAAAACTGAAATACTGCAATCTAATCAACAGTGCTTTTATGGGCCTATGAGCATAGGCTTTTAACATTTGGGTAACTCTACTGTTTGTAGACATAAAAATAAATGGCCCTAAAATTATTTTAGGATTGTAGGTTTAATATAGGGAACTAGATAAAGCTACAAAAAGTAAATCAGAGTCGAATTATTTCTGGCATCGCATCTGCCAGGCCCATCAAGAAACAGATATTTTAGATGCCTGCTTCATGGGATTCAGGAAACCAGCACTCTGCTCAGCTGGACTGCTCAGGTGGACTCACAGAATTTATCTCCGTGGCTCTCTGTTTTCTGATATCTTATTTTATGGCCTAAACCATTCTGGTTTCAGATCCTATCAGGTGTCACAAACCACACTGCATCCAGGATGGTCAATACTTACACCCGTCACGTCCAAGGGTAGGAAATATTGCTGGAGAATAGGTGGGTATCACTGCCTTTGGAGTCTGTAATGGGCAGATGCTCCATCACGCTGTTATCAGACACTGTATGTTGCAGGCACCTGGTTACAGCTAATACGTAAAACTGGCATTTTGACTTGTAAAGATACATGACCAGTGTTATAAAGATGGTTAATCTAAAAATCTTACCTTCGGTGGTTTTTTTTGTTGTTGTTGTTGTGTTTTGTTTGTTTGTTTCTTTCCTACCTAGCATTTCTACGTGTAATGCAGTTGCATATGGTGAATTTTTCTGTGTTCAATGCTGTGACTTAGGGTCGTGTTGAAAGTTACTTGGCTCTATGTCACAGTCTTCTGGAGCTGACAGTAGTGGACTCTGATTGTCAGGAGAGGCAAATCTATCATGTACAGAGGGCCAGGTCCTGATATCAACAGCTGGCCATGGTCCTGGCAATACACTCAACCCACAGCAGGACTGCCCAAAGCACATGGGATTAAACTTCTGATCATCAGCACTACTTATTGCTGGGGCATGCAATTTCTTATCACTCTGGGAAAATGTTGCTTCTTTGTTTTCTTCTTTAACCATATTTTTTTATAGTTCCTTTTTTTTTTTTTTTTTTTTTTTTTTATATTTTTTTTTTTTTTTTTTTTTTTTTTTTTTTTTTTTTTTTTTTTTTTTTTTTTACTCTTTTTACCTTCTACATTTCCCTCCAGGAGCAAGTTCTGATTTGTCTCAGGAGAACCAACTTTTCACATGTCCTTATCTGCTAAGATTATTAGCAATTAAGTAGGTAACATTAACATGTACAGAGTGATAATTGACCCTAATTACATGAAAGAGGCTACAGCAAGGGTGAAAAACTCCGTTTCTCATAGGTGGTGTTGTAAGTATTTGGTTTTGCAGGTAGAAGACCCCAACAAATACTCATTTATAGCAAGATGATTTATAGAGGTTTTGCTGCCATGTGGGTGAGGACTTAGACTTTTCAAAGCAAGAATTCAATTTCTATTGGGTCTGAAATGTGAAAATATATTGGATGGGCTTAATTTGGTCCAATGGCATAACGGCTTAGGTTGCTGCCGTATATAGATGAGGGTTATTTAAAATACATCTGTTTTAAATTACACATGTAAGTAATAATTTCTGAGTTCAGGAGTGGTCACCAAGAAAAGGATAAATGGGCTATTTACTGTGATGTAATAACTCTTGGAGTCACTGGAACCTAATTCTTTGGTTTGTGAGAAGATCCCAAAGTTTGCAATGCTGTAGGTGGGGGCATGTTTGAGTAGAACACACAGTGGTGTGCACAAAAATCCTGTTTCTCAAAGTCATGAATACACCCCATGATTCTCATAATTTTTTTTTCTTTTTTTTTCCCCTCAGATGAGATCACAAAATCCATGGATATTATTTTGCTTGGAAAATTTAATTCACTTTCACCAGGACCCTATTCTTGGTAAGGTTGCTTCCCCTCTGCTGTGCAGTTTACCAGATGTGTTCTGTTGTAATTCTTTTTTCTGTGACTTTTGAGGCTGGGAAGGAGGTCAGAAGGGGGAGCTGGGGCAATGATCCCCTTGGGTAACTCCCAGCTTCAGGTGGAACACCACAGCAATGGACCAAACCTCTGAGCTTGGAAGGAGAATCTGGTTTCTGAGAGCTCTGTTTGGTCCTTAAAAGCCCCAGAGCTGATGGCTTGAGACAGGGCATGCCAGTTGGGTCTGATTCACTGCCCCTGGATGGAGCAGGAAGGGTGCAGGGGGACCTGGGGGCACTGGGGCAGAGCAACTGAGGAGCTCGGCCCCTGGGATTTGTGCTCCTCAACCCTTCTCCTTGGCTTGAGAGGGTCAAAACTCACCCGCCGTGAATCCAGTGGACTCCCAGGATGAGCAAACGGAATCAATACACGGTGCGGAATGAGTTTAATATATGTGAGCTGCACTGCATTTTTAATCAGCTATATATTTATTGTAGTGAAGAGTAACAAATTACAGTACCACTAGCACACAAAAGCTTATGGCATTCCATTATTCTTAATTAATAGGTAAGTGCAAGCCTTTTTTATTTATACTGGAGGAGATCTTGTTACTAATTTGGTTGCAAATGTATCTGTAAAAAGGGAAAAAATGTATATCTATTTATTTTGCTAGTTTAATAATAGACCACTCATTCTTCCCTTTTAGCTTTTTGGCCGTTACTTGGTTTGCAATCAAATATTAGCGTGTTGGTTTTGCATATATTTCAAAGACATCCGCTCTTACAAGGAAAACAAACTTGTTTGTAACAAACAAACTAATAAAATGCATCTGGAATCTATAATGAACACTGGAAGCCACACTTGGATCATTTTACCTGGAATCTGGTCCAAACATCTGCCACTGAAATGATCAGTAGATCGTTACAAGAAGAGCCTAAGGGCAGGCTCCATATATTGTTGACCCATCCAGTGGTCTCCCTTTCCTTCCATGCAGGAAAGCAAATGGACACACAGCTCAACAAAACCCGTGAGCCTTCATTTGGAGCTTCACTGTTAATTCTGGGAAGGTGAAGCCAACTGTGTCAGGTAATTTTTATCCTTTAACGGAATTTAACTATTCTACAATTAGTAATTAGATTCTTTGCATATTTTCCATATTAAGATCAAAAAGCTCTTGGGAAAATTTACACTGAGTCTTAAAAACCAGAAATTTATATCTAATATCTTCAATTTTGGTTTAGCTTCATAAACAGAAAGAGCCATTCCTGTGTGATATCAGTTGGAATTGGGGAAGATGACTTCTGAATATTAACCTGCTTCACTATATGTGATATGATTTGGAATACGGTCTTTAGGATGCTATTTAAAAATTTAAAAAAAAAAAGAAAGAAAAATACGAACACTTTAAGTTATTGAAATAAAAATAATAGAGACATCTTAATATTTAATTTTCCTTTTATGTGTTGCAGGTAGCTGGACAGATTTTGATCAATATCATGTGAATGTGCTCTTACTATAGTCATGATGTAGTTCTGATGTTGTAACAGAACAGCAGGTGATACAGGACCTTCTGAAGGTCAGCAGTGGAATAATTTCAGTTCTCAGAGTAACCAAGTAAGAAGTTTTCTTCAAAGGAAGTTGTGTGTACCCAGTTTTTCTGTGTATCTTTTAAAATGGGTATGCAAGTCTGGAGGTGGATGACTAACTTGGGTTACCCTTATATGAAAATTTGATCTAGAATCTGTGCTTGTTATGTATCTTGGAAATTGTTTTTTAATAGCACTCACTACAATTTAGAGCTAGACCTTGAAATTCTTACAGTCTCTAACTCTGAAATATTGGAATTTTTATGCGATGAGCCATAATGATTTTCCGTAGGATGCTGTTGGGGCTGTCCTATATTGTGGTAGGTACCTGAAATTGTTCGTTTCGTCTGATCATTCTCAAAACCTGATGTGGTTTTTTTTCAGGCTGTCTTTCTGGGCTGCTTTATTTAGTACAGAAGTGCATTGCTTCAGAGGAAGAATGTTCTGCCAGAGATGCTCAAAGAAGGTAATTTATTTTTTTTTTAATGAAGTGTGGGGCAATTAGTAATTTCAAGAGTAATCCTTGCATATGTTAATCTGTCTCACCTCTTCTATGAGGAATAGGTGGATTGCAGTCCCAACAGGGTAGGGCATCACTGATTAGCAGAGGCCTGACAAGCCATTTTTGTCTGTGTGGTGATGGTGAAACTTTGCTTAAAGTAATATCACATACAGCACAAAATATAAGCAGCCCTCTGCCGCTGAGCTCTCCAGGACTTACTGCTTGGAGTAAATGTTCAAAAACACTGCAGAACTTGATCAAGAACTGATAATTGAAAAGATGACATGACCTAATTTGAGAAGGGTTATATCTTCACGTGCCCCACACTTGTGTAGTTCAAAATAGTACACATCTTGTCCCTTTAACTTCAGGTGTATGTGTCTTGTCTGGTTCTTGGAAGTGACTGTGTACAGGCAGAGCATAATTGGCAGCCTGTGACATCCCTGTCTGCAAGTGTCTCTCTAAATGCAGCGTATTTCAGCCTTTATCTAGTGATGGCTGTTACCTGAGAGGAGCCCAGGGCCATCTCAAAGGGCTTGTAGCGGCTAATTGTGCCTGTTAGGACTAGCAATTAGCTGGGGATCTCTCCACTAGGCAGCTCCGACACCCACTGGCTTTCAGCTCCCTTCACGTCCTTCCAGCTAACTAGCTGTGCCAGGCAGGGCAGACAGGGACAGGTAGGCAGGTGTCGTGCTGGGAAGGGAGAGCAGGGACTGCTGGGGAAGAGACAGGCAGCGGGTTGTGCCGGCACCCCAAACCACCACCCGGTCCCTACAGCAACACAGCACACAGCACCCCAACCCTCCCGCAGAGGGACCGGCAGCTACAGCCAGGCAGCGCTGCAGCTTTAAGGAAATCATAAAACCTAATTACGTACAGGTCATAAAAAAGATCACGTACATATGGTGGTTACTGGTTACCATGGTGCAAACAATGGTTTCAATGGAAACATGAAGCAGAACATCGGAGAATTAAGATAATAAATCAGTTTCATTGAATAATAAAGCTTTGCACTTACCCATTAATTAAGGATAATCGTATGCCATAAGCTTTTGTGTGCTAGAAGTAATGTGTTACTCTTTACCATAAATATATAGATGATTAAAAATTCAATACACCTTACAGGTAGCAAATTCTTACCATCCTCCATATATATTACAAATGAAAGATGTAAGCGTTCTTTTTGCACTTATTATTTTTTGGATTGGGATAGAGCGTTTCAATTACCCAACAGAATTTGAGTTTTTGATAGTGATTGGATGACTTAGGAAAATTTACTTCTTGAAACCTTTGTGGAAATCTTTAAACATTGATGACATAATTCAAAGATATCTACAAATGTTCAAAAAACAGGCTGGGCCTGTCTGCCACATCTGGTTTCCAATAGTGAATTGAGACATACAGCGTAATGCAACACGCTGTAACACAATACAGCCTGATCTTGTATTGACCCTTCCACTTGATACATCTTTAGGTGCTTTATAATCCCTAACAAATGTACCTTAAAATCCTATTGAACTGTGTAGGCAATTGAGAACAAATGTCCTCAGACCAGAAATAGCATCTGAATCTCAGACCAAACAAGAGAGACCATGCCAGATCCACAGGGTGTGCACACCAAAGGACATGAAGGCTCCACTCCTGTGAATCAAGGGCAGAGCAAATCCTGGGAGCCAGCGCAGAGCATCAGACTGATGGGGTTTATTCCCTTTCTCAAATGAGCACAAATGAAACATACGAAACATTTTTTAAAACTACATCATTAAATCCCTATCCCTCTCAGGACTTTCTTTCCCCTTTATCTCTAAAGTGGCATTTGCAGCATGAATTTTCAGATAGAGAAAATAGTCTTGGGCAAGAGTGGTGGATTCAGACTGCATGGACCTGTTCTCTGGCTCTTTCCCAGTGCTCTGTGGAGCAGCCCAGTTCCTTGGCACAAAAATAAAATGTTCAGCAACATGCACAGACCATCTTTCTTAATGTTAGAAAAGAAATAATAAAGATCTTGGCCTTTCTTTTCTTCCTGTCAATGTAGAAAATTATGTATTTGCCTCTGATTCCCTGCCTGTCTCTCTAAAATTATGTCTCAACATTTCTCAGTGAATCCATTCAGCTGACAAAAAATGCACTTTTAAAAATTTTATTTTGGGGAAAATACTGAATAAACAGAGGCCCCCAATATACCAGTGGTCAAACAATCTCAGCCTGCCTGCTATAAAATGGGAAAAGACAGTTCTATCACTGGACAGAACACTGGCATTTCAGCTCTGGGATCCCAATATGAGTCTAAATTGAAGCAATAAATAAATTTAATTTGGTGATCTGGGTTCTTGCACAAAAGCATCATACAATCAGTGGAATTTTGGCTATTCACTCTAACGACCTCTGCTTAGAAAAAGTGTGACTTTGTTTACATGCAGCTTGAGTTTTTCGTAGACCTGATGGAGGGAATTCCTCTGCACTGCAGAGCGATCATGCAGCGAGGGCAGTGGCAGAGGAGCTTGTCCTGCTCACAGCATGTTGAACCTCACCAGAAGGCACAGAAACAGCAATCCCTTAATGCTTATCAGTACATGAATGGGTATTTCCCAGAGTATTAACCCCAACTGCAGAGTTGTATGCAGGAGTTTGCAAAACACACACAATGCAAAGAGGGGGTGGAAGCCTTTTGTCAACTCTCAAAGCAGAGCTGGGAAAAAAAAAAAAGAAAAAAGAAAAAAGAAAAAAAAAACCAGAGAGGAACAAATCCAAATCCTTCCAAACTGAACTTAAGCGTTAAACATGACCTTTGGATTTAAGAACCACAAATTTTCACAGGAAGTTGAAAACACACTGGATGGGGGAACTAAAGAACAGCAGGAACAGATGCCATTATTTGGCACACAGTGGGGAGAGCAGCACAGAAAAGGCAGTCTCTGCAGAAGACATTTGCCTTTAACTCGCTTTGTTTTCTCTTGGGGAGATAAGGGTAGGCACTGTGTGAGATTTTCTCCTTACATCAAAAGACTTGGGGCAGGGAGGAAGAAGTTTAAAAATATTTTAAGAACCTGGTCATAAAAATTTTCGGTTATCTGTTTTCCTGCACAAGAGGGTTTGTGAGCAGAGCAGAGAGCCCAGGAGGAATCTCTAGATTAACTGCAACAGCCCCTTGCTATCAGGGAAGGAAAGACCTGGGAAAGGGAACAGATAGTGTGCAGTCTGTGTTAAATAGAGGTGTGTGTTTGTGAAGAAAGTGAGGGTGACACCCACGGTGCTGCCAGCCCATGGGGCAGAGGAGGGGACCTGGATCCTGGGGGGGACTGATCTGCCCCTCCGGCTGCTGGGGATGGGGGGCAACCACTGTGGAGAGGAGACAGGGCCAAATGCTATTTTCTTACCCACCTGGGCTGCAGTCTCAGATATAGAAGAATCACCCCTTATACTTCTTTTCTGCTTCTGCATAGTTAGGGGGGTGAGACAAAAACAACAACCAGCCCTTGCACTTCCCTGTGACTCTTCCATCCTTTCAATCAAGTGTTGACTGCGGGAACAGAGCAAGCACTTTGCACTGCCACGTGCCCAGTGAATCCAAGGAATTACTGATCGATGTTTACTTCTGATTCTGGGCTAGTACAGAATTGTGGAATTGACACCAATTTAATAAATGGCAGACTTTGGGTACCCAAGACGGGTACAGCAACCACTCAAATAAATTATTCAAAGAAATGAGTCAGGATTTTGTAAAACCTGGTCCACTTCCATGTAAGAGGTTGAATACTTCTGCCAGGGGCCTGATGACCTCTCTTGTAGTAGTCTCTGCTCAGGGATGATGGGATCAAAGAATCATTAATTAGTGGGATCTCTTGGGGAGAGAGGAGAGAGAGATTATTACTATGCTTTCACTTCTGAAGATAAGACTTACATACAGTGGTAGCCTATCTTTGCCAACACTTTCAGTACACAACTTACAGTTTTAATGACCCAATAAGCCTTCCTAGCTCAAAACAAAGCACTAGGAAACAGAGATAAGTTGCAGGAATGGGAGCAAGAATTTTTCTTTTTAAAGGATTATTGTGAAAATCAACAAAGCTGTGACTCCTTACTTTGCAGGTTCCTGCAGCTTCAGAGGTGAGGCCAGTGGCCTTACTGACAGGGGCTCAGATGTCTAACATTGTTGTTCCTGGGTGGTTTTTTGTAAACACAAGTTACCAATTCGCACAAGGTGTTCTGAACATCATGGGGAAATCAAGCAATAGGACAAATCTACACCATAGTGAAGGATCAAACAAACCCTTCAGTAGAAAGGAACGAGGGAAGAGACACATCATTTTTTTGAATGCATTTTCTTTATCATATTTGTCTGAGACCATAATTTTTACTAAAATTAAATTTTTTATCTTCCTAAATTTTGCACTGAACAAAATTATCTTCCATGGGTGCAGGAGCAAAGATGTCAGTCTCAGATGCTCCTGCCAAAGGTACTCACACAGAGCAGCTCTGAGTTTGTAAACTAGGTAAACACGTTTTTCCCCTATCCCTCTATGGAGCTAATTGGCAAATGCAAGTGTATGATTCATGCTTTGAAGCTGTGAAACATTTAAGTTCTTGTATTTCGGCAGGCACAGGCCTATTGAAATTTATGGTGTTACTCACTTTAAGTTTTAAATTGTCACTAAAGGGATGGGGAGAACCCGGAATGCAAAGGAACTGCATGTAATCTTTGTGTGGCATGCCCCACAGTACTTGTTTCCCTCCTCATAAGGTGTTAAATCCTATAAATATTTATTCATACATAGCTATTTGTAACGTGGCATTTCAAACGCAGCTCAGATTTTGGTGGGGTTTACGGATTCTAACTTAGCAAAGGGTCAGCTGTGATAGAAGCCTAAGTGGTTTACAGGGCTAGGGAGCAATGAAGGTTAGGTAAAATGGGTATAATCCATGTTGAAAGCTTTAAAGTTAATTTTTACATGTCCTCTCACTTAAGTGTATGCGTAGTCCATTGGGTGTGATTTTCATGACAGTCTTTTCATGTCTTTGGCAATGTGAAGAAGTGCTAATATGTGCTTTAATGTCACAGACCAGACAGTTTTAAGTGTCTTTAAATGTAAATAAGAATTAGTTCTATAAATCCATTGGCATAGTGATACATTGTTACTGGAAAATGGTCAGAGATAAGCAAACATGTAGTGAATAAAGGACTCGAATGCCTAACAATCTGCAGAAGTGGACTTAGAGTGGGCATGTTTCTCTTTTGCAGGCAAAACTTTGCAAATGAAACTATAAGTGAAAGAAGTTAAGCCTCTTTTTTTTTTAAATGTAAAAATCCTGTTTTGTCGTTAGATTCGCGTTTCCGAGATTTGCCCCAAGTCAAAACTGCTCAAGAATTAGAAACATTGGAGGCCTCCTTTGTTTAATAAAGGCTGGTGCCTTTTGTCATTTGAGGAAAAAAAAAAATGAAATGGCAGTGGAAGCTATTTTGCTAATGTTTTTATCTATTCTGTGACTGACATCAATAATACATAACAGTTCCATTGACATTGCATCCTGTCCAATGGACCCACTGACCTGGTTCAAAGTCAGCCGAAATGCCTCATACATCATAAACATACATGAATTCTCACAGATCCAGGGGTGCCAGGGATCCAACACGGAGCCTACAGAGAGTTGGAATTCTTTTTCTTCAGTTTGTATTTTCTTTTGCACTATGAAGGAGTAACTTCATACTTCCTAGAATGTAACTGGGAGACCCCTACACATTTTATGAATACATGAATGATAATGATGTCAATAGTCCTTCAGATACTCGGCTGATAAGCCTGTGGTATACAAACCCAGATAAATACCTCATACCTTGTCAGGAGAGCTTGCAAACCTGATATGTCATTCTGCCTTATTGTGCAAGAATATATGAATCATAATATTCCCATTAACATTGTAGAAAGTCTGCAGTAGTTGGAGACTTCACCCAATGACAATACAACTTTTATAAAAATATGGATAGTTAGCATGTGCCCCTGCTGTGATTTCATTGCCACTAAAAGCAAAGGGAACAGGAATAAAAGTATTCCAAGGTTTTCCATTGGCCCCTCTGAACAGTGCACTGCAGCAGTATATATTTGTTTTACCACTGAGCCTGTTTAGCAGTCAAACTGTAGGAAATTGAATATACACTTACTGTATAAAAATGGCATGCTTGGTTAGTGATACTTTAGAAGAAATAAGTGCATCAATCATAGAATAGCAGGTTGTCAAGGCTTTATGTGTAGGAAAAACACAGAACAAAGAATTTAATGCATGTTGGGCACCTTTTTACAAAAGTTTCGTGCCAAAGTTGATTTACAATGAACATTTCCCTCCCTCTCTCCTCCCAAATTCTTATAAAGAAACATTCAAAGAATCTGAGCAAACTATCATGCTCTCTGTTCTGACGTGTGTGTAATTGCAAGATCATCCTCATTGTGAATTTTCTGTTTGGTTGATTTAAGAAAAAAAAAAAAAAAGAAGGCGCTTACTCAATGCTGTCCTGTCATTCAAACTCAGAAGGGTAATTTTCCTCACAAGTTAATGGGAAGAAGACGACTTAATAATTAGCCTGGTTTAGATAGGGCCAGATTCTTGACAAGGAGCAGTGCCTGCACCCAGAACGTGCCTTGGAGGCTGAGCAGCTCTCAGGGCAAACCTGTCCGCAGAGTTTCATTGTAAGTGCTCTGCCCCAAAAGGAGGGCTCTGAGGTGTGCACTGCAGCTGTCCCGGGCACCACGTTTGCCCAGTGCTTCTCCTGGGCACGTTGGTCATGCTCAATTTCCCGTCAGAGCCCTCTGAGATGTGCAGACCTGACACACAATCTGTACAATGCACAAGCTTTGCTGACAGCATGTGAAAACCTACAGATTAAAACTGCCACAGAGTAGTCTATTGCCATGGACTGGTGCATCACTCTGCATGATCCGGGCCCCAAAGCATGACACCCAGCCTGCTTCTGCCCAAATGCAAACTCACATTCCCTGGGATCAGCCAGGGGAGTGCTTCAGCTGGTAAAAAGCTTGCTGGGTTTCCAGCTCAGCAGCTGTTCTCTCGCTCGCTGTTTCTTCTTTGGGGCATCTGTCCACCCACCCAGGTACGTGACTCCCTCCATTATATGGATTTATGCTGCAGACATATGGCTCGAGTTAATCTGACAATAGCTCTTGCTCTCTTCTAAGAGATCTGTTATGGAGAGGTAATCATACATTGTAGTGAAATATAACACAAAGACAGGAAAGACCCTTCTATTTCAGCAAAAGACAAAGACGGCTCTTGAAGTTCACCTCAAATATTGTTTTTACCAATACAACCATCCTAAATACCAAAATAATTGCAGTTCGTTTCTGCTGTTGGCCTGTATAAAGTCACAAATCTTCAAAATTCTATGCCTAAATCCATATTTAATTGTTTCGTTGGTCTGCCCATGTAACCTCCGCTCACTACTAGGGAGAATCAAAGCAAATAAGCATTGATTAGGCTATCTCAAAACTACTGAAATGCACAAGTGGCCACTGGTGCCTCATCACCCCTCTAGTTACCATGTGTAAAACTCCCCGATTGCCATTTGTCAGAAGTGGAATAATAGCCAGGGAAGGTCAATGTTTCTTTCCCTTTCCAAAAGTAGAACGAGGAAAGGAGTAGGTTCAACCAATTTCTTCTGCTAGGAAAAGAACAAAGTCCTGCGAATTTCATCACAGGTTTTCTGCTCAGAGGGGGCAATGTGGATGTGATTGCAAGGACCCCTTCAGTCCACGGGGCCCACAGGCAAGGACCACGCATGGAAAGCAATAGTCCTTTTTTCATCCCAATGCCACTTCACCTTTTGGTACTTCTCACTTGTAATTTCCTTCCACCAAATCTGTTCCTGGGGAAGGTCCAAGACAGTGCTTCAAGGACAACTGTCTCATCCAAACGCTTCATTTTTGGGGAGACTCAGGTCTGAGTCACAGCAGTGGCATCCTCATGGCATGTTTTTATTCCTTCATCTTAATCCATCTGGCCGTGTTTGTAGAACGGAGTGAAGGCACAGTAAAAGTGCTATATCGATTTGACTTCCTAGCATTAAGCAGTTTAGTAGCATGAAGGTTTACAATATCTGTGTTATTAAATATATCATTGTCTGGAAAAAATAGTATTCTTAACTGAAACATAGAGACATCTTTGTGTGTCTTTTGGCAGAGTAATTTCTAACTGGTCTCCACCTTAATCTCATTTTTGTTGATTTCATTGTTTATAGAGCCCTTTAATTTCCCTTTAAATTAAACAAACAAAACCCCAAACTTATTTTTCCAGGAACAAACAGGTACATATAAATAGATAAGCTCATGCTGAACAAGAATGTAATGAATATATTAGTAAAAGCAGAAAGCATCATCTCTGTGTGCGACTGGGAACTGAACTCTGTATCGGGAAGTATTCCTTTATCTCCAGGTTCAGGGTGCAATTGAGATGTTTTCTATGGCACTGTTTTTAAGTGGAGTTTTCATGTAATCTTAAAATAAACTGATTCAGTGAATTGGCACTCCTCTCCCCCTTACCTCTTAGAAGGTATATGCTTCTGGGGCTTTTCTATTTCATTATTATAAATTGTTTGGCCCTCGTGGATTTCCTTTATAGTTATTGCAAAAGAATTGATCCAGAATGCTTGTGCAAAGTGATGCAGAAAAGGAGTGTGTATGTGTGTGTATATTTTTATATGTATCTTTAACACCACCTTGGACTCCGATCAAACTGAGGACTTTTGTGACACAAACCCAACATTTCCATCCACTGTGAAAGGGTGTTGCATCTTTATAACTCTGCTAAAAGTGTGCCTGGATGATGACCTTCAGGTTTTTATGGTAAGGCTGCCACTAAATTCTCTGCTACCATGTGGCCTCCTTACAGCCTGGTGTGATCTCACAGTCGGTGAGGGGTTTGTCATGCTGTAAACTGGCTTTGCAAAGCTGCAAAACCTTGGGCACTCCAGACATTCTGGACACCAGCCAGTTTCCTTTCAATAATCCTAGCTGAAGCACCACGGGCTGAAGGCCTTGGAACTTGTTAGCCCTTTGTGGAAGCCTTGATAGCCTGGGGAATAGGTCTACATACAGCTGATGAGCTCTTTCTGACACTGTAGATGTTATGAACATACATCACAGATGCATCTACCACCCAGCCTTGCCCTATGGCTGCATCAGAGGGCAGCCCTGGACAAAGGAAAAGAAAACCATGCCAAGTTGCTAGACAAAGAACACGGTGATCATTTGTTGAGTCTCACCAGGACACTTGGGCTCTGGAAGGTGAGAACTCTGTGCATTTCCACCACAGAGAATACTGCTCTGTCCAAACATAAGAGGGTTGTATGAGGAATTACCGAAGGAGGGCTACATGTCTGCGTGGAAATCAGACTTCTTATTTCTAAGTGTGCTACAAAGCATGTGCTGGACTTAAATAATTTTCTGTAAGATTTGAATCCATTCATTTTGACTATCTTGTTTTCACAGACAGTATGCCAAGTTCAATGTCTGGGAAAAGAAGTTCTGCAATACCTCAGAGCCTCAAAGCCCAGCAGTGGGGTTTCAGGAAACCTCTGCAGGAAGCACCAGCTGCAGAAAGGAGCTGGGAGAGGGAGACTGTACTCAGCAAATGCCCCAGGGGGACTGTACTGGAGCCTAATTACATGAGGGGAATCTGAGAGGTATGTTTGCCTGGGGATGGATCCCAACGCTGTGTCCTGATGGATGTTGTGCAAGAGGGAGCACAAGCAAGCTGTGAGACTGGCTCCCAGCTCTCCCGCTACTCGGGGAGCAATTCCCGGGATGGGCAACGCTGGTTCCAATGAGCCTGAAACCAGGGAAAAGCAGGGGTGGCAGAGGAGAGCTTCAACGTGTAACACTCAAAAAGTTGCTAGAGATACGAAGTACTAGCACTGATTCCTGTAGCATGTAGAGGGTTTTATTCTGGGACAATAGGGGACGATTCAGGAGTGGTATTGAAGCCCCTCTGCAGCACAGGCACTTCTCGGGTGGCAAGTGGTGTTCTTCATGTTACTGGAAGAAGAATATTGTGTACAAACACTTCAGATCGAACCCTGCTTTTATAAAAGGTATTTCTAGTGAACACAAATAGAAAATAAGGGTTCAGTCACTGAGAATTCCAAAGATGTCAAAATAGGACAGCTAAGCTTATCTGCCTAAAAAGTTTGAAAGGTTCAGGTAACTTTGCCTAGACCCAGACATAATTTGTCCACAGGTCTTCCAGCTATTTCTGATGTGACCTGCTACATTGTTTGTTGCTTGTCTCATTGTAGAGATAGGTTGCTATTCAGATACATATTTTTGTTTTTGTTATCAGGGCAGATGTGATAAAAACAGGAGAGAAACAAGGAGATACATGAGGAATATCCAGAAAGTATTTCCACACTGCAAAAGGATGAAGAATAAAAGACACAACAAGTACTGGATCTCTACTAAGAACTAATATAAGATATTATCCATCAAATACTTCACACTAACTGATCCAATCTTTCTTGTCATGACTTTATTGGCTGCGGCGCTGCTTCTGAGTCAGCCCAGGTACCCAACTACGCCATAGAGTTAGTCAAGCAATACAATAATAGTGTAAAAGTTGCAGGAGCTGAATGCAATTGCTGGAAATGCTATGGATGGCATTACTTATTTATTTAGTAGACAGAATTTAGAATGGGAATAAGGATTTGTCTGTCACCATCACATCAGCCATCAGTTCAGTGCTGCCCTAGGCAATGAGTATGCTGTTACTAATTTTAGTTTGTTTTGTTGTCATTCAGTCCAAATAATTTTTGAGGTTCATTTAGTTGCTGTTAATAAAAAAGAAAGACAGAAATACTGTGTACTGGCAAAGCAGGGTACTCAGAAATCCACTCCTGGAATCGCAATCCCCTCAGATTTTGCTAGTGACATGACAGCGAGTTAGTTATTTCCTTCAGAGACAGGAGCACTGACTTGGCTCCTCTTCCTGACTTGGTGCTTTCTCTTGGGGGTCCAATGTCACAGCCACATCCCGCAGACTGCCTCACATCTGTGCTGCCTTTGGAAAGAGCACTGCCAATGCTGAGCACTTGAGGGTTCACACTGAAGAGGAAGGGAATGAGAGAAAATGAGCTGGAGGGACTCAAAGTAATGATTGGAGAGGAATGAGTTGCTGCCCTGCACACAGTCTCTAAATGCTGTCACTAGAGCTAACCTGGGCGTGGGCTGGTAAAAGGGGCTGTTGCCTTTGCTGAAGTTGTCACTAACCTGTTCAATTCACTTCCATGGGAAAATGAGGCAGAAATTTCTGAAATTTAAAAAACCTGTCATTTCTTTATTTATTTGCATGGCATTTAGAGTCCAGTGGACAGAGATAGCCAAGCTGATACAAGAGGTCACTTCCTGTTCACAGTGGCTTTGAGGCACAAATTATTCACCTGCCAAAGTCATACTTTTTTCTTTCCTAGCACCATTTCTGTATTGCCACCACTGTACAGTTATTGTGTCCCTAAATCCCTCTGCTGCCCCACACATTGTCTTTGATGTAGGTGCTAACAGATACATATCCATTTTACAAATGTGTGGTGGGTTGACCCTAGCAGGGACAGCAGGTGCCCACCAAAGCTGGTCTGTCACTTCCCTCCTCAACTGGACAGGGAAGGGAAAACATAAGGAAAGTCTTATGGATCAGGATAAGGACAGGGAGAGATCACTCACACATTACCCTCAACTGCTAAACAGATTTGACTTGAAAAAAAATTATTACCAATCAAATCAGAGTAGGATAATGAGAAATAAAGCCATCTTAAAAACATTTCCCCCCCACGCCTCCTTCCTTCCAGGCTTAACTTCACTCCCACTTGTCTCCACCTCCACAGCAGCCCATGGGGACAGGGAATGGGGGTCAGTTCATCACACTTTGTCTCTGCCACTCCTTCCTCCTCAGGCAGAGGAGTCTTCACACTCTTCCTGCCCCCACATGGGGTCCCTCCCACGGGAGGCAGTTACTGAACTCCTGCGAGTCCTTCCCACGTGCTGCAGTTCTTCAGGAGCTGCTCCAGGGTGGGTTCCTTCCACAAGGTACAGTCCTTCAGGAACACACTGCTGCCACAAACCCTGCCAGCAAACCTGCCCCAGCCTGGGCTCCTCTCTCCAAGGGGCCACAGGTCCTGCCAGGACCCTGCTCCAGCCTGGGCTCCTCTCTCCAAGGGACCACTGGTCCTGCCAGGACCCTGCTCCAGCCTGGGCTCCTCTCTCCGAGGGGCCACAGGTCCTGACAGTGCAACCTGAATGAGGAGCCACCTGGGGGGCTCTCCTCACCAGGCTGCTGCCTAAAATGTGGACAAAAACTTTCAAGGCAATTTAATTGAGGTAAAGCAGAGAGGAGTTCTTTACTGAAAAGTATAATGACGCCCGTGCAGCATAGAGATGATTCCTATTTCTAGAACACTACTTAATTATCATAACTAAAGCTTACATCCAACCCAGAGACCATCCACCCTCGTACCACCTTGGTGCCACCCTTAGAACCTCCCTCGGCTCTGCCTTCCTAGAATTGAGTCAGGGGTCTCAGGACCCCTTACTTCTTCACCATCATCTTCTTCACGTCACATTCCCCTGGTTGGAGGTTTTCCACACTTCATGGGTCTTCTATCTTGTTTTGACTACAATACATATCGTTATTCCAGTCCTGGTACATGAGGCCTGAATGAAATATTCGTGTTGCTATCTTACCCTTAGCTAAGACATTCAGGAATGCAGTACAGAGGTAGAAACTGCTGGTTGCTACTTCAAATATGAGAAGCTACACAGCTATATAAAATATACAAATATACAGAAATATATACATATATACAAATATATACAAACACAGAAAGTCTTAAGGCATCAAGGCCCCCACTCAGGACTCTCACAAAATAACAGTGCACGTGGGGCAGCAGGAGAATGCAAGGCAGCCAGGCTGGAGCTGTTGAGAGACCCTCATCTGTGCAATGTTGTTGCACCCAGGGACTGTCATGCACTATTTTCCAAGCCAGGTGAAGGACATGCCCAAGTCCCAGCAGCTTGCAGGGTTCGTTTCCTCTTGCCCATTGAATGGTGGT
The DNA here is from genome assembly GCA_013396735.1 of Grallaria varia. Lineage (NCBI taxonomy): Eukaryota > Metazoa > Chordata > Aves > Passeriformes > Formicariidae > Grallaria > Grallaria varia. The sequence goes on from VWZG01002274.1 coordinate 1,205,084, forward strand.
GAGGGCCACCAGAGGTGCTGCCTTGTGCAGCAGTAAGACATTTGTCACCGTCTGAGATGGAAATCCTACCTGGTATAATTATTTTATATTAAAATAGATGAAATTTTGATATGGAAATATAGAATGCTGTACATTACATTAGCCAGAGAACAGGATATTCATCTTTACTTTAATTTGTAGACTTCATAACTTTGTTTGCATTCACTACAAGATAACTACTGTACATTCCTGAAAAATGACATCTTGCATGAAAAGCCTTAACAAAAGCCTCGGTGCTGATAATTCTCCTGTGGGTCAGGGAGGACAGACCTCTCTGTGGTTTCACAGACATGGACCAAGGCTCGCCTTTATCATTTTCCCCTGCACTGTAATGCTGCCATGGCTGCACATTAAAGGAAGTTTCTCTTGATGAGCTGTTTTACTCAGTCATGTGAAACTTGATTTGTTCTCCAGGAACAAACATAAAAAGGGCAAAAACTTTATTTGGGGAGTTTGTTTGGTCAGCAAAATGCAGGCATAGTGAATGTTGTAGAAACAGGTATCCAAATTTATTAATTTTTTGTCTGCTGTTGCTCAACTCATCTCAAATTTTTGGAAGCCGTTTGTGGGATTATACTTTGAGTCCTGAGAAACTGAAGGCAGGGCACTGAGTAATACATGTGGAGGAAGGTTGTAATATACTGTCATGGATTATTTTGAGCAGTGAGGAGTAAAGTACTTCGTGGAGGACTTTGGCCAAAGGGTGAATGATGCATATGCAGCTGGCTGCTTCCCTCAGGGGGCTAAAGCATTAGTTTTAAATAATAAAATCTTAATCAGTGTAAGTCTGTGTTTAGGCAAACCTCTCTGGTACTGTGCTAGCTGAACTACACAGGGAATGTGATCCTGTATTAAAGATGCCTTCAGTCCATCTCTCAAAAATGTATGAAATCCCTGTGGCTGAATGCTGAATCTTCACATATTTGGAGCACTAATAATATAGATTTTTAAGATCAAGATTCTTTCCAAACTTACGATCTGCTCCTGCAGTTGTTCTCAGTCTGCTTCTGCTGTGTGGCTGAAGCAGATTTTCAGCTATGCTATATCCAAAAATATATTCAATTTCCTGTTCAACTTGCCGGTTTGCACTTACAGATTTGCAATCAAGACTTCAAGAAAAGTGGACTTTTCAGTTTAAAAAATGTAAAAATACCTAATTTTAATTATTTGTAACCAAAGAAATCCCTTCAATATGCAACTTGCACCTTAGATGTGCCATCAGCATTGATTTAGGAGTCTGTGTTCTGCAAATTTAATATATTTCAACAGATTAAAAAAAAAAAGAAACAAAGCTCAACAACCTCTAACTCATGTTATAATAGTTTAAAAGAGCATTAACTGAACCACCAGGGAAAATGAAAACCTATAATCAGACAGAGCCATTACTCTATATTATGTTCTACAAGACTTAAATCCCTGTATTAAAAAAAAAAAATAGTATTTATATTTTTGTTGTTGTTTTTCTTCCTTACCCTGGACATATGGCACTTAAAATTGTGCACAGACCCTTTGTAAAAACAGTGTGAGTTAAGCACAGAGCATTGCCCAGACATGCAGCTTTCACTGTGAATTTCTTTGCTTCAGTACCAGAGGGTGAAAGTCAAATTTTAGGTGTTAACCAAACATAGGGTGCTTGTGGTTGTTTTGCCATCAATTCTCAACATGTGAAAAGCTTGATGTCTCTTAAATAATTAACTGTTTTTAATAAGTGTCAGCACTGTCTCCCGGTTTCCGTTGGTCCCCGTGGCTCAGGCAAAGCCCTGCTCTGGGGTTGCCTCTTCTGGCTGGCTCGGAGGTGGGCACTCCCCCCGACAAAACTTTCCAGCGGCGACAAATCATAACCCGTTTGGAAATGAATCGATTCTCAAGGCCTGTTGCCAGAGGTCAAATTTGCAATCGCATGGAAATGTTAAGGTGCAATTGCTTCAGGCTTTAATGAACTCCAAAAAGAAATACGCAGGCCCGTGAAGCTCATCCATTAGATCCTGACCTACAAACGGCAAGGAATAACAGCAATGCAACCAAGAGGGGTGCTGACTCAGGGAATTACCTGGAGACAATTAGCTTTACATGTTTTGGCATTAATCGCGGCGTCTGGGCGAAAGGGAGAGCACGCAGGCATTGCAGGTTACGGTGAGGGTGGCGCGGGTCTCCTCCTGCCCCCCGTGCCCGTGGCTGGGGCAGGGCCAGCTCTCCTCGGGCTCTGGGAAGGGCAGGGGCGCCGCACACCCCAAAAGGCGGCTCAGCCTGAGCCCAGGCACCGGCAGCAGAGGGCAACCCCTGTGGTGGAGGAAACGGGGACAGGGCAGAGTGTCTTTGAGAATTCCTGCCTTCCCAAGAACAGGGCAGACCAGAAATAGGAGTCATTTGAAGAGCTATTAATAGATTGCACAAAGCAACCTGAGAACAAAAAGAAAAGTAATCACATTCCAATGAATTAGCGGGTCTTTCTAAGGGGATGAAGGAAGGAAAGTTTATTTTGTTTGTGGTGTTGGTGTTGCAGTGTAGAAATGATATTCACCCTTTTCGCAGTAAAAATTCTCTGCTTGACTGAGACCCCTGAGATTTTAATTTAAAAAGTTGTTACCAGACACGGAGCAGAGACAAACACCCCTGTCTGAGTACCCGTTAATTGCTGGCGGCCGGAGATGAGCGCCTGCCCCAAGTATCTCAGCTAAGCTCTCCCCTCTAATGAGCCAAAGTTCCCACAGCCCCGGAGAGCCCAAAGCCCCAGCCCTGAACCTGCGGCTCCACCTGCCCTCGAGCTGCCGGGCTCGAAGGTGTCCACGTCCCCCGCCATGCTGTTTGGTGAGGCTGGGGCTCTGATGTGGAGATGAAGGAACGCTGTGAAGGGATCTGGCATGTTCCGGTGCCAGGTACAAAACAAACACACAAACAAGCAACTAAATAAATAAATAAACCCAGTTCTAATTTGGCACAAACCTCCTAGCAACATAAATAATCAAAACCTGATTAACAAACTGGTCAGTTTAAAATGAAAGTAATGATCTTCCTTTGCCTTCCTGCTCCCATCAGAATGATCACAAAAGGTTATCTGTTTGAATAAATTAATTAGACTCATCAAGCTGGCTTATATGCCAAGGGGAAGGTTTGGTTTTTGTGACCTGAGGGCAGCTTCCCAGGATGTCTTCTCGTCAAAGGTGCCACCCATCGGGTGGCTTGGCCAGGGCACTTCCAGAGGGGTGAGTGCAGCTCCCAGGACCAGTTCCCAGGACCAGTTCCCAGGACCATCTCCCAGGACCAGCTCCCAGGACCAGCTCTCAGGACCAGCTCTCAGGACCATCTCCCAGGACCAGTTCCCAGGACCAGCTCCCAGGACCAGCTCTCAGAAGCAGCTCTCAGGTCCAGCTCCCAGGACCAGCTCTCAGAAACAGCTCCCAGGACCAACTCTCAGAAACAGCTCCCAGGACCAGCTCTCAGANCAGGTCCAGCTCCCAGGACCAGCTCTCAGAAACAGCTCCCAGGACAAGTTCCCAGGACAAGTTCCCAGGACCAGCTCCCAGGTCCAGCTCCCAGGACCAGCAGAGCAGCCCTGGCAGGGCTGGCAGGGCCACAGTGCCCAGTGCTGGGCAAGGGGGGCACAGGGCGAGGGAGGAGGTGGTCGTCACCGTCACCTCCTCAGCCCCTGCCCCTCTCACGGCCAAAAGCCAGTCCTCTGTAGCACTTTGGAGGAGGAAACAAAAAGAAGACAGAAAAGGGTTTCTCTTATTTATGGAGAGCCCTGCTTTGAGCCCGGGTACCAAAGAAAGCAGCTTTGCTTGTATGTAACTACAGTGAATTTTTCCCCCTTTTCTGCCTTGCCTTTTTTTTTTTTTTTTTTTTTTTCTTTTTAGGNTTTTTTTTCCCTTTGAAGGGCCAGGTCATTGCTTCTGAACCTCTCTCTCAAGAGCTGACACTTAAAGTGCAAATGAAGCTAATGACAAGAGACAATATTTTAATGTTAATTAGATATTTCATGTGTCTTAGTTCATCAGAGCAATATTGCTCTTTTATGTATTACATGAAAGCAGAGCTTTAGCTTGGAGGAAAACAGGGAACACAGTTGGCCATAGAAGTAGTATTCTCTGGTTTGTAATTATTAAAATTATTGTTACATTTAGGAAATCCAGGAAACTTTGAAAGGAAGATACTTAATAATAATAATAATGGAGCTACTGCACTATAGGAAGCCCTGGCAAAGACTTTACATTTTTCTTTTTCCTCCTACACGAGCTGGCATTGTAAAAGCTCTACTCTCCCAAGCTCTTGCTAGGAGAGCAGATTTGGATTTTCTGTAGGATTATATTCATATATAATACAGATACTATGTCTCCCTTTACCTGGATTCCTCCCTACTTCCCTTCCTATGACATATTACCTTTTTAATGGTTGTGTTAAAACACCAGTGTGAGCTGCTAATGCTGTGCATCCCGGTGAAATGGCCTAACGATGATGGTCACCAGAACTAGGTACACAACGTACAATATTTTCTGTGAATGTTTGCATTCCTTGTGGCCTGGTTTCTGCTCCTTTTGCGTTCTTTCACTGGCTATTTGAGAAGTTGCATTTCACTGCCAGGAAGTATTTATACAAAGCAAATTTCAAAGTTGTGCACATATTTGAAGAAAATGAAATTTAAGGCCCTGTCACAGCAATGAGCTCCTTCCAGAGAGGCCTCGTGCATGGACCCAGAATGCAGAAAATGCCTGGAGAAGGTCACTCCCTCAGTGAGAGCTGCATCCAGCTCCCTCCATGATGTCCTGGCTGTGGACACTCACTAGTGCAGTCAATTTACAATGAGTTTTTAAGAGGTAAAAAAACCTCACAAAAATCATGTTATGATTTCCTGACCATTTGTGTTTCAGCTGGACTTGCTTTTGAGGTCACTTTGGGCATAAGAAATGCATTAAAAACAATATTTATAAGGAACAACAGGGAATTTCAAAGTAAATTGATATATGTTCTGGAACAAGAAACGTTTTTTTATTTTAGGAGTTGGTGTGGGTGCCTACACCTAACAGGAACAGCAGTGTAAAAATGTTGTTAAGCCTTCTATTTTTGTCCATAGCTAGTATTTAAAAAAAAAGAAAATAAGGGTTAAGTCTGTGGTTTCCTTATATGTTGAAGAGAGAAAAGACACAGCAGAGAGTGAATTCATTGAATAAAGGAGTATTGCAGATGATTTGCTTGCCTTGGAACATCCGTGCCACTTTCATTTTCACAGTGCTTAATTGCACTTTTTTTTTTTTTCCCCAACATCACGCATCCCAAAGGAGGATCAAACGTAGGGGTAAAACAGAGTTTCGTGTTAAACACTGGGGTGGGGAGTTTCCTTAATGATGCTTGCTCCAAAATAATACTGCATCAGAGATGAGTATTTCACCTGAAGGAGTGGAATGAGGGGCTCGGGGTCACGGGGGTGTTTGCACATCATTCCACAGAGGTTCAGGTTCCCGTCGGACTGGGGAGCTCCCACTGGCCACACTTGACTGTGCAGCACATACTCAGCCCATGCTCCTTGGGGGTCAATGGCAACACCAGCATCAGCTCCCAGGCACCCCAGACCTCGTTCCTTCCTGTCCCTCAATGCCTGTTAGCATCGGGGAGGACGGGCCGAAAGGATGCCAGAAGGAGGAGTTATTTTTTTAATGAGAGGAGAAAATAATTGCATAACCCAATATTAAACACATGCACACACGTAAGATAGATATATGTGCTCACACACCCCAGCAACAGCAGCCTTGGTCCTGTAACTGCTTACAGAAAGGAGCAAGACTTGCCTGTTTGGAGTTCATTAATATACATTAACAATTGTAAACGTTCTGTCTGAATAAAAGCTGTTTGCTTTACTACTTCAGGGTTTCTGCCCTTTTGGGACACACAATGGGCAAATCGAACACACTGATAGAGGGCTATAAGTGCTGTAAGTTATATTTAACTAAAATAAACAGGCAGATACAGACACTTCTGCTCTGCTATAAAAAGACTGCATATGCTCAATGCAGGTTTTCTTAAGGTAAGGGACAGAGCTTAGGAAGCTCTAAGGCAGCTACATTTGCCCATATGGGAAGGCGGTCTTTCACTGATGATTTTGCAGACAGAAATTGCCCATCTGCACTGTTTGCAGGTGTTTTGAATGATTATATTATTAGCTCTGTCTGTTCAACTTTGCTTTTTATGGTGGCTTTAGTATTGCAGTAAATAAAAAAAAAAAAAGAAATATATAAGCAGCCATCTGGTTCCCAATTTTTGACTAGCGCTCTTTGTCAAGAAAGAAAAAAGAATTCTCAGATATTATTTCCTAGTTCTGAAACACTGGCAAATGAGAAGAACAAATCCCCAAATTCTGACCTGAATATAAAATGGGGACAGAATTTTCTGCTTTTTATTTCACTCGCTGTGATTAATTCATTTAAAAGCAATTGTCTCTGTTCAGTTCTCATTTGCGCCTCTGTGAAGTCAGCAGAGTAGTTCTGGGTTTACACCACCCTTTTCGGAGCAGAATCTCCTCCTGATGAAATGGGGTGGGGGCGTGGGGGGAATCAAAGTGAAAGCAGTCATTGTGAAACCATTTTCTATTTTTCTAAATGGCCAACAAAGGCAGCTGGGAAGTGGTCCTTTGCTGCTGGATTTTTCAGGAAGGATTCACATTTCTCTCAGATATTTTTGAAAAGCAATGACAAAACTTTGCATAGACCTTTAGAAATAGAGAACAAGCTCTTTGCTATCTCAGCAGTAAGTTCCAAATTCCTAGACTGCATTTAGGTTTCTCGGAGCATAATATTTGATTATTGGCAATATGTTTCCAGTTAAATATTTCATATAGAGCATAAAGGCCTCTTCTGCTCTCAAGCATTCTCTAGGTATTAATGAAAGCAGTGGGTTTGTAGATTTATCTGGTGCCTGAATACCTTCTGCTGCAAATTCTTTCAGAGCTGGATTGCAGCTTTACGTGGTCATTTAATGTTGCCTCTATATTCACAAAATCGGAATTATGGATGTAAATGCAGGTAGGCTGTCAGAAATCTTCTTTGGAGAGGTGGCGCCAAGGCTCACAGATATGACCCAAATCCAGGTATTCCCCAAGTCCCCAAAAAGCCCCGTGGACTTCCTTGTCTTCTCCGTGAGCAGCTGTGCCACTCTGGGGACTGGTGCGGGAGGGAAGGGTGTGCAGCTGGCTGCGGGGCAGCTGGAGGGGCTCAGCACCAGCACGTGCAGAATAAAACCAAGGGTGCAGCTGTGACTGCATCCCCTGAGGTCTAAAGACACCTGAGGCATGTGCGTGACCTACAGTTGGAGATTGTGCTTACCTGCCTGCTCCTGGGCTGCTCCTGCCTGAGGCTGATGGCCTCTGGAAAGACAACAGCCTATAGTGGATCACAAGGAACACCCCAAATTCACTCAGAGTGAGGAGCAAAAGGAGAAGTGTGTGGATCAGGTGAACATGGCAATGCTGATGGGCAGGAGGAGTGCCTGGGTCTACCTGCCATTCAGGTGCACAGCCCTGGTGTGGTGTGATGGCACCACAGAGCTGCTGGTTACAGAAATGGACAATCGTAACAGGAACTTGGCCAAGCCTTGTTGGCTTTAAGGGTGCTCATCATCATAAAATCTGCTTCAATATGCCCTTCCCCACCAGTCGCCTTGCTAGTTTAGGAACTACCTCATTTCTTCAGATCTTTTTGTCCTGTCCAAACAATTAACCCTAACCTACTCACCATTCCTGAGTCTGGGCACAATATATACCCGCTGTTGGTGGATATAGCACATGGCAGGTAATTGCCTGGGGTTTGTTTGCTGAAGGTTTTATATGTGCACACTGTATTTCTGCTTGTTTTCCATCAGTCCAGCTACTAAACTGAACCCACACTCATACAGTTCATTAATTTTCTATGCATCTATGCCATTAATATTCTAGTAATCCGATCATTGTATCCTTAAATTAATAGAAGTCAGCATTCCTAAAAAGATTATCCACTTCTGCATCAGCCACGTGTCTAACAGTAACACAGATCCTGACTCTTCCTCGTGCTGAGGGCGCAGGCAGTGTAAGCACGGCTGGGTCTCACTTTAATCCTGAGGAGTGCTCTTGACTCCCCAGGCACCCGTGCCAAGGCTGAGACATCGTGTTCTCTGGCTGGCTTTGTAACCCTCTCACCGTTACGAGGCCGAAGCAGCTGAGCAGTGGGATCAGAAATGGGGAAGGCAAACAACTCTGAGCCAACCGTGCCCTGTTCTGGGAACTTCTCAGTGACTTAAGAAAAGAAAAAAGTGACTAAAGGCACGAAAACTTCTCAGTGACTAAAGAAAGTGCCCGGCTCCTCACGTTCCTGTGAGAGGCGAGTGGAAGACAACCCTGAGCAGAACAAAACAAAACCCCCCCACCACAAACACCCCGACAGCTCCACGGATCAGTTCTTAGGAGTCAGCAGGTCTGTAGCAGTGTCTTGGAGGCCATCTGGACACCTTCAATGAAGCAAGGGTTTATTTTGTGCAGTAAGGTCAGCTCTCATGGCAGGGAGTTCACTGAGCAAAGGCATCAGAGGTTCAACACCTCTCGTTTGCACTTCCAGGTTAATAACACGAGTCATATTGCCAGAGTGCCCAAAGAGGCTGTGGATGCTCCAACCCTGGGAGTGTTCAAGGCCAGGCTGGATAAGACCTTGAGCAACCTGGTCTAGTGGGAGGTTCCTGCCCGTGGAAGGGGGTTGGGACGAGGTGATCTTTCAGGGCCGTTCCAACCCTTACCATCCCATGATTCTGTGATATCGGCCAGGCAGGTTTCTGTCACACATTAGTACTGGACAGTGTGAGGAGACACTGTTCCCAAACCCAGAAAAACCATAATGTTTAGGATCCTGCTGGTGACACTCTGCCCTTTGTAATTTCAGTGTTGTTTGTCAGTTTCGACTCCACTGGATTTGTCCCTGGCATATAAACACAGCAGAGCACAAAGCACAGGCACCTTCCAAAGGTGAGGAACTGATCTGGACATCAAGTCACTTCTTTTGTATTTCCCTCCGCACTAGAGCATGATGTTAATTTTCCTAGCTATAGGAAAGACTGGTGAAGAAGACTAGAAAAGCACTACTTTTTTATTATTCATTGGCAGATTTGGGGAATATTTTGAAGTCCTCTGGGATTTTCCAGGGCAAAATGTATTTTGTGGCGGTAGATCCACAAGAGATAGTTGTGAGATATGAATTCCTGTCCTCTGGATCCTGGGATCAGCGCTTGTTGCAGATTTTCTCTCACTGTTTTCATATCCTAGTTGATCAGTATAAAATGACTAAAACCTGAGAGATGGATTTATTTTTTAACAAATGCAAATAATCATATTGGTTATAATTGTTATTAGGGCTCCTTTGGGAATCTGTTGTTACAAGCACTCAACCCTTTTGTCTCTCCTTTGGGTCTCCAGGCTATGTTGCAATTTATAAAGATACCAGACCTTAGGCTAAATCAATGTCCTTAGGGTTATGAGATGTTGCTAAATATCAAAACAAAATCCCAGTGTTCCAGTTCTTTAACTTCACCATGTTTAATTAGCCGTTCCAATTAACCTTCCCTTTGTGTTCCCTCATGTTTAAAGGGTTATATTAAAAGTACTGTAGAATTAAAGCCATTTAAAATATGCTGAGTATATTTCAAGGCATTCAGAAAGCCCCTTACACGACGCTGTCCTCATTTCAGTTTCGCTAATGACTGGTCACTGGGGGCGTATTTTCAAACCTCTGCACCTAGGTTGCAGAAATTGGAACAATAAAGCTACGTGTGCATCCAGGTCACAGCGTGCTCAAATGGGAAGTCACTCCTGCAGGTCCCTCACTGCCTTCCTCCATGTGCCTGTGGGCACAAAGGATGGCTGAGGGAAGGCACACACGGGCTTGCTTTGAGAATTCAGACAGCAACAAGCATTCAGCCAACGTGTTTTGCTCAGAGGCCTGACAGGGAGACTAACACCGAATCAGGATTGCTGAATTTTGGGGTTTGAGGAGCTCCAGATAATTCCCAGACTTAGAAAAGGCAGCAGTGTGTGAAACAAGGGGAAGGTCATGGGGAAACACTAAGCTTCTCATCCCAACTAGTTCATAAAATCGTATTCCAGAATTCTCAGAGACAGATGAAAAGTATCGGCTAAAAACCTGTTCAAACAGTAAGTTACAAGAACAACAAATTACAGCACTTTGTGTGGCCTGTGCCCCCACCCACACTTTGCGCCAGGGACAGACAATGTTCACAGTGATGGGATAGGAGGGTCTCCAAAACTATTTCTGTACTCTTTACGAACCTATGCATTTGGAAATGCAAGCTGAGAGCACTCGGTGAGGTAGGAGAATACTATTATGCCCATTTTATTATGCCCAGGGGTGAGTACGTGGTTTAGATTTATGTTATATTAGGCAGCTTTTCACTTATTATTCTCTGTGCCTAACTCTCTGGATGCATTTTATAAGTCATCGGGATTTAACTCATGGCTATGGATTTTGCTATGGGAGAGCCGGTACCTAAAAAATCTCTGACTTGTCCAGCGTCATTCTGCATGTCTGGTGGAAGAACTAGGAAAAAAATCCAGTCCATATATCTAATCCCTGACTCTTCCCTAGGTAACTTTCTCCAGCAGTTGTATTGAAAGATCATTTTAATTCATAGTTTTGTTTGTTGGAGGATATGAATTTCTCTGGGGTGAAATATGATGAGAAAAACAGCATTTATTTTTCTATTTTCTATATTTGGAAGGAGCTGGGATAATTCTAAGATCAGACTACAGTGTTATTTTAGTTAAATTTTTTCCCTCAAGGAATCTGTCTTTAGATCTTCCTTTGGTCTTTATAAAGGATAGGGAGGAAAAACAAAAGAGATGTTTATTTTATTGACGCTGTGATATTAGAGGCTTTCACTTAAGAAATCTGTTGGAGTCTGTCTTTGTTTTCCAAGACAAGGTCAGTTAAAAATATATCAAGTTTTGTGTTAAATAGTTTGATGGCATAAATTCAATAAAGACATTGTCTGGTGTCCTCACTGTATGAGTCGAACGAGATACAAAGGACACTAAGAGCAGCAAAGATTCATTTCCCTTTCCTTCTTCCTCTCCTCTGCTTTTCATTGGCAACAGTAAAGTTCAACTGCAAGACATGTGATTGTAATATAATCAAATAACCTGCTGGTGTCTCATAAAGAAGTACTGGTTGTTTAAACGACTATTCATAACAGACTTAGATGTTTCATAGCTGGTGATGGTTTAAGATTCAGATAACATCAAATCACTTGAAGTATGAGCTTTGAAAACGTACAAAGAACAAAGCCAACAGCACCACTGATGACTGACCAGTTAGGGGAGAAGAAAACAACGAATATATTTAGGATTTTTATCAAGCCTGCCGAGGAATCTCAATGTGAGCAGCTCTATGTGATAAGCATCACAGAAACCAGAGATAGTGAAAGCTGAAGAATATGGGACATTTAGTATGTCTAGTTCCACAGTAAAATAGCTTATACAGGGAAGAGGGACGGCTAAATATAAATCATTCTCCAACAGTTCTTCAGGGCGCATTGCTGGGAAATACTTGCTAACAATGGGATCAGTTTATTTTGTATATTGACTTTGAGGCCAGTGCAGAGAAAGAGCGAGCTGTTACTCTGCCCGTGTGCTGAACAACTGGCAGGGAGCACCAGCCCCGTGCCTTTCCCACAGCCCTTCCTTGGGGGTGTCTCCGCCAAGACGCCGCGGCTGGAGCTCCCTCCAGGAGGAACTCCTTCATAGCGAGACGCGCCCAGCACGGCACAGCTCTGCAGGGAAGATCATGTTAGGGAACAAAAGCACTCTAGGAGAACTTAGATGTAGAGAAGTCATTTTTTTGCGATTCATTTATTAGCCACTGTATTGCTAATTGCTGATCTCCTGTTGAGCTAACCTCAAGTTCGATGGGGACAGTGTTTATGAACCTGGTACTTTAAAGAGGAAATTTGGGGTAAAACAAAAAGTATGTGTGGCATTGATCTTTGAAGATGCATCGTTTTGCCTTATCAGCAAAGGTGCGTTCAAAAATCAAGCAGTTGCCACTAAGACTGAGAAATAAAACAACAACAAAAAAAATCCCTCCCCTTGCTTCAGGCTTTTGGATGCACTGGATTAAGTTCACTGCTAATTAGACACAATTGTGAAGCACAATTATTTATGAACCTTCAATGGGCCGAATTCATGAAAGGAATAACGAGTATGTATTTCCCTTTTGTAGAATTTTAATGAAGAAATGGCATTACTATTCATTATTTATCCACTTTCAAATTGTAATGAATAGTTCTACTGGCAAACACCAAATTTCTGTATTTACAGAAAGGCGGAACATGTGTAGATAATAACACAGTTCAGTATGTAGGAAATTCTCTAATTCTATAAATATAGAAATAAAGAAATTATCACCACGACTATTCATTAAATTTTGAAAGTTGTAAATAATAAATAGGAATAACATTTATTCATTAAAATCCTCCAAACAGAAAATATTGAGTCTTTCTTTCTTAAATAAATGCAGCACAATATATCTGAAAGAAAGCTGGGTTTTGATGATTTAAATTTTTTTTTCCTTTTGACATTGTTTCATATGCAGCCTTATCCTAAATGCATTTTAAATAACATTAACCGATGCGTTTTCATTAAAAGTTGAAATAATACGTTTTGCTGTGAAACAAAGACAATTTAGGGAGCCTTTCTTTCCTGGCTGAACAAACATTTTGGCACCATTCTGACCATGGACACGTGCCTCTTAAAGAAAATACATTTCTGCCCACCTTCCTGAATGGTATCAGAGGCATTCACGTGTACAGGACCCCAGTATGTGAAGATGAAGGTGCAAATGGGGCGCTGTGATTGCTCAGTCCCCCAAACAGCTCAGTCGGATTGCAGAGCCTTCAGCACCCAATGTCTGTGTGGATTTTGCAGTCAGATGACTCAGTGAGTGGAAACCAAAGCTCATCATCACCAACAATGGCAGGACCCAGCACAGAAGGCCCTGGAGTGCTCAGCAGCACAGGCAGGACTGCATGGGTTGCCTCTGATGGTTTTTAAGCCAATGAATGCCAACATATGAACAAAAATCCAAAGTTTTCCCCATAATTTAGTGTAATACAACTGGGAACTGAGCCCTATGTCTCTCCCTTGTCCAGTGTCACTCCTGTCCTCCAGCCATTGCTCTCCCAGTTTCTCCAGCAGAACCTTGCTCTCCTCTGTCTGTGGGGCCACAACATCAGTGCTGTAGGTTGAATTCATGTAACTTAAGCAATGTCTTCCCTTAAAAATACACCTAAAATTTAATTATGCCCTGTATTAATTAATCTTCAGAAACCTAAAAATTTCAATACTATTTTAGTTCCTTATACAGTAATTAAACCCTTTGAAGCTAATAAGAATGTAGGGATTGACTTTTTAAACTTCAGTGGAGTCCAAGATATTAGAAAAAATCTTGCAGATAAGTTAATTATGGACTTTGCTAGACTGTACTTAGTATCTTGGCCCAGTGTGGATGAATCCTGGGGCTGGTGGGCTGGGCAGGAGGCTGCAGGGCTCCCAAAGCCTCAGCAGCCTCAGGCCCTGCAGCAGCTCAGGATCTCCAGCAGCTCAGACCAGGACTCCTCGTTCGATGGAAGCTGTGCCTGCATTTTTCACCCAGCATTTCAAGGATCTCCACGTGGTTCTCAATAGCCAAACCAGGACTTACAGCCCCGAGTGACGGCGGCCTCCCTCCACACGGGCTCAGATGCAGACGATGCCATGTGGCCCTTGCCATCAGATCAGCTCAAAAACATCTGTTTGGCCCCGGTGCTTCGGATCTCTCTGCAGCAAGCTGCTTTTCCTTGCTTTTCAAGTTTGCTTTCTTGTATGTGACGTTCACATCATGGTCTAAAAACAATTTTACACATAATAAAGTTTAACTATTTGGTATTTTTCATTTCAAAACTAAATAACAGACATTTAAGAGAATATTCTTTTTTTTTTTTTTATTTAATGACACATATGATAGTATTTTTAAACACCAAATGACATCCATAAATTTTTTGATCTTCCTCTAGCAAATCCTCTATGAGTAAGGTTTGCCCGTATTTATGGATTTTTTTTCTCAAGATGTTTTACTGCTTTTGGTAGAACTAACATCTGCTTCTCCGGGGACTCTCCTATTTATGACAATTGGAGATGTTTTTGGAAATTCTTTGAATTAAACTTAGCCTGCTCAGAAGTGTTTCCACAGGAGCCGACTGTACATGGAGAGTTGTCTCTGATGACATTTGACAGAGCTGTTAATCCCTCCTGACTCTGATGTATGATATCACATTACAGGAGGAGCCGGAGCAATCCAGTGATATACGCACACGCAAAATAACATTTACCCATTAGTTTCCCTTTGTTCTGTTCAGAAACAAAGTCCCTGGCACAAGCTGTTTCATGGAGACAGCAGGAGGGAGGTGCCTTTCCCCATTGCTCCTGCTCTTCAGCCCGTTCTGCCATGGGTGGCACCTTCTCCTGGCACGGGTGGCTGGCGGGGACCAGAGGGCAGGTCCCTGTGCTGCTCCTACACGGCCCCTCCACCAGCAGCCACTTTTCTTCTCCCATTCAAACATGCAAATGTTGCCAAGACTTCTGTTTCAGCCTCCTGCAGGAAGAAATCCAAGAGGATAATTGTGAAAAGAGAAACCTTTTTGTCAGCTGAGCCTCAATTATCACATCAGCAGCCATATTCTTGAGTGTAAACTGTCTTCAAAAAACACAAAAACCTCTCCAAAGTGCAAGAATCTTTTGGGATCGTGGCTGATAAAATCTTTTCCCTTCTCTAAAGAGTGATGGTCCTTAGGGAATTGCTGTGAGTTGTAAGAAAACAAGGTGTTGCAGTGTAATGCAACATTATGATTTAAATGTGATACTGTCTGATTATCATTTCTCTTAAGTGCTGAATTTGCAGAATCTTTTTCTGCACACTCTTAATAAACCAAATGCAAGGAAAAAAAACCCACCAAAAAACCAGAAGTGATGCTTCTGCATTAAAGTGATATCTGTGCACTTCATAAATTTGATTGCAAATATAATTCTAAGTATGACACTATTTATGTTGGAAATAGAAAAATAAATATTTTCAGTTGTTTTCAGGTCTCTAAATCAAAATACTAAATGGAATCTTCCCCAGTAGCCTTTCTGGTCTTTTTACGCATATCTGAATCTTTGCATTTTGGTCACAATGAAATATCTGTGACAGCATTAAAAAAAAAAATTTCTTCTTTTGATGAAGTAAACCCTTTTAAAGTTGGATGACTTGAATGAACATGGACAATAGGAGACTTCTTTAACTGAAGAAAAATGTATTGATTCCTGAATGTGCAATGTCTTTGACTTTGTCTGGAAGGGCGTTTCCTTGGTCAAGAGGACCAGGTCCTTTCACTGATTACATATTATCCCGTCTCCTCTTCCATACATCTAATTATTTCTACAATTAAAATAGATTGCGTGATCTTTCATCTAAATCTTTCTCTTTAAGAAAAAGAGAATTTAAAACTTAATTTATGAACTCTGATCTTATTAACCTTTCATTCGATTTGCTTCTGGGCCTTGATCTGGTAAACAGGCTATTATACTTTCTGCTCTTTTATTCAGTATGTGCTATTTCAAGACACTCCAAAAACTAAAGCTCACCTGCACAACCTAAACTAAACCTTTTCTCTCCTCTGCTTCGTTTAGTGTTCTGAGTCCCAACTTTAAGAAAAAAGAATCATTGAACAGTCTGCATTAATAAATTTTGCCAATCCCTTTCTGTCCAAAGCTCACAGCTATTCTCGCTTTTACCTCCTCCTGAAGGAATTTGGACTCTCCATTCCTCCTGCTGTTTCTTCAGACACACTTTGTTTACTTCATTTTCTTTGTCTCTGCTACTTCTATCAGCCCAGATTGTCTTTATTTCCTTTTTTTTCCCTCCCCTCTGTCTTGATTTCTTTCCTCCTTCTAGAGGCATCAGGACCTTAGCTTCCTAAAATCAAACTGCTCTTTTTCTTCCCTCGTTTTTACCCTCTCATTTGTTCATCTCAGTTTATGAATGCTCTGCCCTCCACTTTTCACTCCTTTTATTGCAGTCTTGCGCCTTCTTCCTTTCCTTTAATTTTTTAGGATCCCACCTTGTTCTCTGTCTCAGATCTTGTTGTTGCCCTGGATTCCCTCTGCTCTGGACTGCCACCCCTGCCCGTGGCTGCTGATGGGCCCCTCTGCTCCCCTTCTGCTGCAGTGCCTCCCAAGGATGTGCAGCTGCTCCTCTCCGGAGCCAGAGCTCTGTGCAGTTTAGGTTGTTTCCCTTCTCACTGAACTCACCCTACCCTTGGATTTCACAGGAGGCCGAATTCCTTCCTCTGGGCGTTCCAGACCCACAGCCTGGGCAGGGTTTGGTGCTGTGAGACGGCGCCCCATAACTGGCCATCCTTGTCCCAGAGTTTGCCAATCCACGTGCTCTCTGAGCCTCGAGGACTGCTGGGACTGTCTCAGCTGATGCTCAGTGGCCATCCTTAAATTAACCTTTATTTTCCCTTATTTGTTTGTTTGATTTTTCCTTGGAAATCTAGAGACTGGTTCCCTTTGCTGGGAGAAAGCAAATAACGTTACTGAGTTTGCTGAAGGTCATGGGATTTTGTGGAAGTCAAAGGGTGGTAGGACAGGGAGCTGGTTCTCTCCAAAAGAAGTTCAGGACTATGCAAAGATAGAAAATGTTCTGTATTCAAGACTGGATTTTTTTACTTTCTCAGCTTATAAAGCTTGTTTTGTTTAACTTATGCAAAGGAAAAGTGAAGGGATAGTAGCTTGGGTGTTTTGGGTTTTAAGATTTATTTTTAAATACACACCACAAGGTAGATTCAAATAATATCAGAGGTTTGATTTCAGGAATAATAAGATGGCAAAGAAAAAAAAGGTGGTTTTTGTTTTTTTTTTTTTTTTTTTTAAGAAGAGGAGTATGAAAAGGAAAGAGAAATATNTTTCAAGAAGAAGAAACAACCAACAGTCCAAACCACAGTTCACTTCGATGATTTGAGAGCTTTAGGGGAAGCCACCATCAACAGCCCAGGCAAGAGAATTAGTTTAGTTTGGCTCTATGGTGATGGAATTCACCATTAGCAGTTCAGACTTTACCCTGGTCTTAGTCTTGCCCAGCTTCAAGAATAAAAAGCCCGTGCTCCAAGGCTGGAGTCCTGAGGATGCAGTGAGGTACTGAAAATACAGACTCAAATACATACACAGGAGACAAAGCCATGCTGGATTGCAGAATTTTTCAACTGTTGAGTAATTTAAAAAAAAAAAGAAAAGTCATTAATACAATAAAGAAACACTTTTGTTTCCTCTTCTATTTTTCTTTCTTTGTTTTCTTTCTTACCTTTTTCTGTTACTATCTTTTCCTAGTTTCTAGCTACAAGTTCTTTCCTACTAATCCCTGTGTAGAGACCACCCTGCCCCAAGAGGGCTGGTTTGGGGTTCGATGTTTATCCTTCATCAATCATCATTATATTAGCATGCTGTAAATCTTTGTACTTTGCGGTTTGCTTTATTTCCAGTGTCTGTGTATGGTCTTTTCAGACAGTTTTGGCCACACCAGTGCAAATGCAGAATAAGCAGTGCCTTAGAGAGCAAGGTGACGCCCACAAGTAGAGACCCTGCACACACGTGGGGCTGGGTATAACTTTTGCAGGAGGCAACGCAGGATGCCACCCATATTTCTAGTACAGAGGAAACAGAAGTTAATTTGTAGGTCAGTGAGAGAGAGCTTGTGACACTGCACTCCATTTCACATCAAGAGACATTAACTTGAAATTACTGTTTCCAAGGGAAACACTTATGACTCAAAGCATTAATTTGCATTAGCCCACGATAAGGCTAGCCTGTAAATTGAGTTATTGAAAATAACTCGCAACCATAGCACCAAGGAAAGAATTAACTAGGAATGTTGTTCTGTAAACAGAAGCTGATTTTTTTTCCAGGTAGTTAAAACACTAAAAGTGTGCAAAACGTAATCAATTTAGTTTTCTAGTAAAGTCATTCTTTAACAAATTATCACTATGGAAGCAATCGGTTTGGATAAATTTGTGTTGGCTGAGTTTTATCTCCTCACTTTTTAGTTTCATGTGAACAGCCCATTAAAACCCGTGGTTTGGGACAAGCTCTACATTTTCCTCTTACAGCTGTGGGGACAATGGTCATTCTTTACAAATTTAGTTCAAGGTAATGTGATGTTCTACCCAATCTGGCAGAAAGATTTATAACTTAGCAACTGGGGGCTAAATTTCTGTGTTGTAAGCAAGTCTGGTCTCAGACAAATTTCACCTCTTTTGAACATCAAGAAATTTATTTAGAAAAATCTCCATAAAAGAGTCTCTTTTCCCGTTTGTGTCCTCCTACAATAACCACTCAGAATGAGTTAATGATCAGCAGTATTAATTACTGACATTTACACCCACAAAGTTATTCACAACACTTTCTGATCACCAGCTGCACATGTGCCATCACTATTTTAAACGTGGGTCAGTCAACATTCCCCAAGTAAATATAGTCAAGCAGGTCCAGTTTTTTTAATTTTCATTCAGGTTTCCATCCTCACCCAATGTCATAGCTTTGACACAGGAAAGGAAATGCTTGCTAAATTTCGTGTCTCTATTAAGGCTGGTCTTTCTTTTCAGGAGCAGCCGAGACTGGTGAGCCCCTGCCTGCCAGATAGGCATGTCCCATCTCTGCATGTACACAGGCAGAGGGCACACAGACCGCCTTTTGGCTCTTCCAAATCTTTAGACCCAAAGTTACTCTGGAAGATGAGGGAGGAAAACAGTGAAGACTAATTTTCCAGACTAAGAATCTTTGACTCCAGATGGTCGCTCCTTGGATTACACTACCACCACCACCTCTGTTTGCACTGCAGCAGAAAACCTTCGGCTTTCCTTCCTTTCTCTTTAATTCAAGCTGAACAACAAACTTCCAGCGGCTCAGCCATAGCACAGGGGGGCACTGAAGCCCTGGTGAGCTTGTCCTCAAGGCATAGCCTGGAAGGACACTGATGCACCAGTACATGAAGTTGTTTCCTCCTCCCCAGGCTATGGTGGTGCCCAGGCAAGTGAAGGGTCACCCTTTGGGCTGGGGAGGGTGATGTAAACCTGGAGCCACTCCAGCAGATGAAGGACCAGTGCCTGTCTGGCTTGCGGGCATGGCTTTTCCAGGTGAGACACGGGGCACCTGGTTTGCCACTGGCACGCCCAGATGGTAAATGGTGGGATGCCTGGGGGAGGCAGGGACAACATTCCATGCGTGGGCAAGGAGCACTAACAAAGGAGCAGGCTCAGGTGCTGCTGTTTCCCAGCCGGGCTCTGTGTTTTCCATGGAGCATCTCCTGGCAGAGCCTTACCCCTGCCCTCTCACATCCCCTATTCCAGCTGCCTGCCATGCCCGACAGGGCACCCCGCCGTGTGTCTCTCAATTGCTTCTCATGAGTAAGGACATTATTTTTGATCCAAACTAATATGTAATTATCTATTTCAGAATGTTTTATTAGGAATTAGGACCCTTTTTATATTTTAACCAAACATATTCATTTCACAGCATGTTAAAAATCATTTTCTCTCTCCTAACTGTGTTTATCCTTTCTCCGTAATATTTCACAGCTGAAGTCCTTTTCTAAGAGAGCTTGAAAAATATTATCTGGTTATATATTTTTTTTTTAAATTGAGCATATATGGACAAAATCTGCCCTCTCCTTTCTTGTCCTTAGCATTTTAAAATGTACCTGTGTTCAAATATTAAGAAATAAAACAAATATAAATTATGCATTTTCCAAGTTAATTTAAAATGCATTATGCACTGCTTTGTTCTCCGGAATTAGTATTATTAAGGGGACAGATCTGTATGGATTAATTTTGAGTCAGTTTATTCACTTCTTTGTAATTCAGTGGCAAGAATTTCTGTCCCCAGGCATCAAATTAAAATTTTTACTGTAAGTAACACATACACAATATAGACCTTTTTGTATTGTTTCTTTGTTTTTCTATCAGACAACGTATTTACATATTGTATTATTTCACAAAACCACCTCTTTGAAAGTAAACAAAACTTCCCCCCTTCTTGAAAATTATTTTAATGTTCCCATTGTCATTGTACTCAACAGGAACCTGGTTCTAGTTTCAAGGGTTTTTTTTGCCTTTTCATCAATAATCACAGAAAATTTAGTTGTGTCTTCCCTGAGATCTATCAAAAACTGAATAATCGTCCAACAGCTCTTTCTTTCCAAATATTTTTGGTGGTGTTTGAGCAGCTGCTTCACAATTATTTTATTAAAAAAAAAAAACAACAAGCTATTCAATAATCCTTTTTAAATAATGTTTTATTACAATAATTCTTTGCACTTATGTGTTTTAAATCTTTATTTTTCCCTAAACTGAGCAAGAAAATAGAGTCTGCTTTCTTAATTAGTCTTCTTTAAACAAAATATCCTTTCATATGCACTAATAAAGACTAAGGATCATTTCTCTCTTGTTTAAATAACTGCTTGCTGTAGTATAAAATTGTAAGAGACAT